>CAUYQV010108366.1:0-13243 GCA_963574575.1 Galagoides demidoff
CGGGCGCCTGTGGTCCCAGCTACTTGGAAGGCTGAGGCAGGAGACTCGCTTGAGCCCAGGAGTTGGAGGTTGCTATGAGCTGTGATGCCATGGCACTCTACCCAGGGGGATAGCTTGAGGCTCCGTCTCAAAAAAAAAAAATGTGATAAATCATGTGGGGAAAATGAGAGGTGCAATCTAAACTGGACCTAGATTATGGCGAGTGGCCAGGGAAAGCCTCCCAGGGGAAATAACCATTAGGTGGGCACCTGAAGGGGGAGGAGGGCAGAGCACAGGCAAAGATGCCGAAGAAAAATGTGTCAAGCTGAGTGAGCAGGATAGGAAGAGTGGTAAGGCAGGAGAAAGGATTGCATTTAAGTGGGGAAAGGACAGTGAGTCTGCTCCTGGGCAAGGGTATGATGAGAGGTGTGTACAAGGTGCAGGTGGGAGTTTGCACTCTATCTGAAATTAAAGAGGAGGCCATTGATGACTTTATGTAGTGGCGTGATCCAATTCATTCTTTAAAATGTGCCTACTTCTGTGTCCAGGATTAGGGAAGGACAGGAGCAGAGGCACAAAGGCCACAGGGGGTGAATGTAGGAAATTGATGACCAAAGCTCTGCCTCAGGTGGTGGTGGTGGGGGTGTGAAGAGGATGGAATGGGCCCTTTTAGAGGAAGAATAGGTCAGAATGATTGGATGGGAGGATTGGACTGGATGAGAGAGAAGGAGATATCCTTGGTACTGAGCAGAAGGAACTGGCTTACTGAGCCGGATGACCTTGCAAAAGGATCGCATTGGGGTGGAAGAGACTGTCAGTTTGGGACATCTCAATCTGAGATGTCTATGAGCATTCCAAATGAAGAAGCAGTGAGGATATCCACGTACACCTATTGGGAGCTCTGAAGGCATGGTCTAGAGGTGGTGCATAGGCACAAGAGGGGCGGAGCCTGCCCTAGGTGCCAAGTGAGAAAAGGGGTTCCAGGCCTTAACCCAAGGAATTCCAATGCTGAGGGCCCAAGGAGGATGAGAACGCTGGCTGGCTAGATGGCATTATTTTTAGTAATAGTGGCAATGAAAATTTCTTTTCTTCAATAATTCAGATTAACAAGTTTCAGAACAAAAAGATCCCTTAGGTATGTAGTCTGGTTTCCCACTTAATTGAGAAGAAAAGAAGCTGGAGACTTCTGAAATTTTCGTCTATTGCCTTCAAGCCAACAACCTGCCCTGTATGGATAGCCAACCTCACCAAGAGAGGAAATAATCAGCTCAGTTGTGCCCATGATGTGTGAATGACTTCATCAAGATACAGTTGACATTTCCTTTTTTCACTGGCAAAATTAGTACCAGTCATTACAACTAATTCTCTATGGTGAGTCTAACTCAAGGTAGAAAAATTAGCTTGCAAACACAGGGGAAAAAAAAAAAAAGGAAAGCAAAGTTAAAACCATAAAGAGTCCCTTAGAAGTCCTTTGCTAAGTGAAGGGCTCTTCCCAGATTTTCTAGAAGGACTGTGGCTCCCTGGTAAGTCATGACCTTTTCCTTTGGCACAGCTGCCTGGGAGTATTCCCAGGGCTTCACCAGTCTGGGGATGGACAGTAACGACTGTAGGTGACTGTTGTAGCTGCATGTGGCTGTCTTAATGCTGTTCACTATAATTTCTTCCTTTTCCTCCCTCTAGGCTTATAGTAGAATTGCCCTTCTCAATCCCCTGTGGTGGGCTAGAGCCATATGATTCCTTTGGGTGAATGAATTGGCGTGCAAAGGATGCTTTGGCTCCAGGCCAGATCTTTTATTAATAATTGCTGGTCTGATATTTTCTCCAATGGTCTTGCCTGTTGGCACAGTGAACAAAATCTTTGATATAGGGGCTGCCCCATGAGGCTGGATTCCGTGAGCTGCAGCGCTCCTTTCATAACCTGAAACAGACACATAGTATGAGGAAAACACAAATCTTGGTTATTTTAAGCCACTAATTTTTGGAGGTTATTTTTCACTACAACATAATTTAGTCTGTGCTGACTGAGACCCTGGATGTCCCATAGTCTGCTTTTTGGGTGCTAAATGGACTCTGTGTACTTAGTTCTCTAAGGACAAGAGGACACTTCTGTTTTCCCAGATTCTAGACTTTTATCCTCAAGTGAATATCAGGCACCAAGAAGGGAGGATGGGGGTACACCACGGTGGTCTTTTCTGTCAGTTTCATGGAGACCTGAAGGAAGTGGTCTCAGGGGGAAAGCCTCAAGCTGTACCAAAACAAACAAACAAGCAAACAACAAAAACTCCAGCCATCAAGAACGGAAGGGAGGGGCACGATTTGGGACCATACTCTCAAAGCCACTGGGAAATGTCCATGGAATCCATCTAACTGCTTCTGGTAACTTCATGCTTCTTTCCCCAAAGGAGCTAAACAAAACCAAAAGGCAAGAGCAAAACCAGAACCCACTTCACATCAAGATCAAGATCAGTCAGGTACAGCAAAGTCAAAGGAAGCAACTCCTCTTAAATTTGAGACAAGAAGTCTTCAGGGCTTTCTGGTCATACTGAGGGGTGCCCGGAACCCCCAGGAACGTGAGCAGCTCGAGTTCAAGCAGCCCCTCCATCTTGGGCTTCTGTGATTTCTGAGGTAAGTAAATTGTATACTCGGCCAAATTAGGTTCTGATGTTTGGAGGGGAGCGCCCACGCCCAAAGTCTCATCCAGAGCAAGTGGAAGTCACTGGAAGAAACAAACTTTGCCCGCACACGCCCACGCCTGCTCTCAGCCACGTCACGGGCTTCCGGTACATCTGCCAACCTCTTACGCCAGTGCACAAATCCCTTGGTGTTTACGTGGGGAACTCAGCAGCAAAGCACGGTGGCCAGGATTTTTCAGTGTGTGGCCAGATGCCTATAAAGAAGGACATCTCCCAAGACAGGGTGAGATGCTCCATCTTTGATCCACAGATAATACACCTGGATTTATGAGAATAAAGCCTTACAGTGGGTAATTTTTAACTGCTTGGACCCTAGGAGGCAGTTTAGTTTTCTTACACAAGCTGGTGAAGTCCTTTTGAAATATTGGGATATCACATGTCTTTCCTGCCATTGGGGCTGGGTCCTCTTTGTCCCCTTAGGAGCAGAGGGCTGGGCCAGGGCTCTCTAAAGCATTTGTTTCTCTTCTAGAGGCATAACAGCTGATGGCCGATGGTCAGCATTGACTGTCACAGCCATGCCTCCTCTTGGGGTGTCCAGGACACACTTCCTGCCTCCTTCTTATAAAAGCTACCAGTGGAGCTTCCTTTATAAATGATCAATAACAGAAAATACAGCTAGGTTTTGGGGTCAGACAGGAATGGGTCTCTGTTCTCTGCTCAAGACCTCTGAGATGAGAGACACTTTCCCGCTCCTATGTTCCCTGGGTTGTGAGGCAGAGAGAGTCACTGGAGGAGGCATGCTCGTCATTGCTGGTGCCAGGGATGGCTGTGGGTTAGCTTGGAGAGCTAGAAGGAAGAGAATAGTTAAGGCAGTCGGAAAAGCCCCCCCCCCCCCCAACATCATAGTTGTATAACGGGAGCAGAGGAGAGCTACGCCATTGCCCAGGCCTGCCGGCTCTGCCCCACCACAGCCCTGCCTTTGTCAATCCATCCTGAGACAACAACGCCCAGCGAGTGCTTTGCCATGGTGGGGCTGGGGCAGTGTGAGGGGCATGCCACGTCCCAGATTGCAGAGCCCTTCTTAAGGGTTAATGTGTGATAATCAGAATTGAAATTTGTATTTACCAGTTTCAAGCTGTGTGGTCTCTGCTAAGTAACTACATCCTTCTGTCTTAGTTCATTTTGCATTGCTATAAAGCAGTATTTTTATAAAGATAATGATACTGTAATTTATAAAGAAAAGAGGTTTATTTGGCTGTTGGTTCTGCAGGCTGTACAAGAAGCATGGAGCCAGTGTCTGCTTCTGGGAAGAGACTCGGGGAGCTTCCACTCACGGTGGAAGGTGAAAGGGCCATGGAACCACATGGCAAGAGGAGAGAGGGGAAGGAGGTGCCAGGCTTATTTCAATAATCGATTCTCACAGGATTCCTCAGAGGGAGAACTCACTCATTACTCCAAGGAGGGTACCAAGCCTTTCATGAGGGACCTGCCCTCATGACTCAAACACCTCCCACCAGGCTCCACTTCCAACACCAGGGACCAAATTTCAGCATGAGGTCTTGTGGGGACAAATAGCCAAACTATATCGTTTTCTGAGCTTAATTTTTCCATCTGTAAGTGATAACAGCTCTCATGTCTATAGGGCTATGAAGATTAAATGGAATGATGTATTCAGAGTTCCTGGTGTGGTGCTTTGCAAATGGTAAACCCTCCACAATGATAGTATGTTTATTATTTTTATTTGGAAAAGAGAAACCAAGAGGAGTAAAGATCTACGTATTAGTTCATTCAGGTTACTGTAACAAAACACCGCAGACTGTGTGGTTCACAAACAACAGAGATTTATTCCTCATGGTTTGGGAGGCTGGACGTCCAACCTTGTGGTGCTGGCTCATGTGCTGTCTGGTGGAGGGTCTGTGTCCTGGGTCATAGGTGGCACCGTCTTGCTGTGCCCTCACCTGGGCAGGAAAAGGCTGGTCCCTGGCTTCTCTTTATCAAGGGCACTGACCCCATCCATGAGGGTGCCTCCCTTACGCCTTGTCTCCCAAAGGCCCCCTCCTCCTAATACCATCACATTAGGCTTCAACACATGAATTTGGGGGCGAAGCAAGCATTCAGACCATAGCCATGGGAGTGGTACATGATGCAGTGGGTAGATTTTATTCCCCACAGAACTTTAAAAAAGTTTATAGACCACATTTGATACTCTAATCATAGAAACTGGTGGTCTGTGGGGGACATCATTGTCTTATTAAGGTCCATGCCCAGCTCCACCTGAGAAGCAACTGCTCTGAAGAGAAAAGTGGGCTAAGAGCTCTATCTGACAGCTTTCTAAATGGTTCTTGGAGGGAGGGTAGTTGATCTCCCCAAGAGCTGGGAAGGGGTGATCCAGGACAATTCACTTTCTGTATCTGCTGGCAGATGCTGGGCTTATGTATGCTTTTTTTCTTTTTCAAATATAAGCAAACTTTAAAAAAAGTTCCTGTGGAAGAGTTCTGCAGCTCAAAGGAAAACATGTTATCTGGAGGACTCAGAGAAAGAGCAGAGCTCTAAAATCACTTTCTACAGGGAAGAGAAGAATGCTTTGCAGAACATCTGTTTGCTGTCCTCAAAAAAGAGGTAAGAATCCTATGAAATGGGAACAAAAAGCCCACGGAGAAAATGCATGGGTTCTGGGGAAGGTGGAGCCAAACACAAGCCCCAGTGACGGGGTTGAGGAGGCATGCTTGTCACTGCTGGTGCTGGGGGAGAGACACCATCCTCTCCTTGGCCTCAGTGGTTCCCATGGAACCACACACAGTCAGGGATGGGCTCCCACAAGGGCAGGCTGGTCAGTGAGTGATGACAACACTGCCGGAGAAACAGGAAATAAATCACTTAATACTGCACTGGATGGAACCTCCTGCCACCTCTCCACCTCTATTTCCTTTTTTTTTTTTTTTTTGAGACAGAGCCTCAAGCTGTCCCCCTGGGTAGAGTGCCATGGCATCACAGTTCACAGCAACCTCCAACTCCTGGGCTCAAGTGAGTCTCCTGCCTCAGCCTCCCAAGTAGCTGGGATCACAAGTGCCTGCCACAATGCCTGGCTATTTTTTGGTTGCAGCCATCATTGTTGTTTGGCGGACCTGGGCTGGATTCGAACCTGCCACCTTAGGTGTATGTGGCTGATGCCTTAGCCACTTGAGTCATAGGCACCAAGCCACCACCTCTATTTCCAATCCTAAATCCATTCCCACCTCCCTGCACACTCTGGGAGCCTGGAAATGTGGAGTCTCTTATAGACCTTTCCAATACTGCGTGGACCCCACTTTGAAGGATAAGGAGGCACAGCAACAACAAACAAACAAACAAACAAAAACCCCAAACCACCACACACCTGACTTCATTTGGAATCAGAGCAAATGTTCCTCCAGAAAATAGACTGACTCCAAGTAAAAGGAGAAATCATTGGAAAATCTGAATTTGGATTCTAAAGAACATGTAAGATGTGATTTTGGAAAAAGACTAAACTGTGACAAGAGGGCAAAGGATTTAAAATGAAAAGAGCAGACTTACTAGAAATAAACATGGCACAGAAGCAACAACGAACAGATTAGGTGTTGCAGAAACTTGCCCAAACAAATCGTTGATTGGTAATCACCTTGTGGCTATCACAGCAGAGCATAGAATTATGGAAGTAAAAAGAGGATGAACACGAAGATGAGAAGCCAGACTTGGGTGGCTGCCTGGGACATCCATGTACACTCAGTGTGGATCACAGAAGGGGCACCCGGGGGGTGTGCAGCACATATGACAGAACTGTAGACATGGGTCTCAGGTGGTGTTCAAAAGCGTCTCATATGGAACAAAATCAGAAATAAATGGCAGAAGATTAACACCTTGGAAGCTCAAAAATACTTTTTAAAAGCAATCTTGATGTCACAGAGAAAACCAGCACTGCAATTACAGACTACTTAGAGAATAATAACAACAACTTAAGAGTATGGGATCTGACAATTAAATTTGCAAACTTGCCAGGGTAAGCCTATATTGGCAGCACTGTACAAACAGCTCAGTACATTCTCATAACCTGGGTATATCAGTGTCTCACAGCTGTGTTTGTTTGATGTGTGGTGATATATTGTTGAGTGGCTTTTGTTATCATTGTTTCGTGCTTTTGTATGCCGTTGTAAGAAGGTCCGAGCTTGAATTAGAGCAATGCGCAATCATTAAATTTCTTGTTGAACTTGGCCAGAATGAAAGTGAAATCAGGGACATGTTAGTCCAAGTGTATGGGGATAATGCCATGAAGAAAATGGCAGTGTACAAATGGATTAAATGTTTTTCTGAGGGGAGAGAAAGTCTCACCAATGAAGAAAGGTCAGGATGGTCAGTAATGAGCAGAACTGATGAAAACATTGCAAAAATGTGTCGAATTGTGTCTCAAAATTGTCAGCCAATGTGAGAAGCAGAGCAGACCACGTAAACATTGAAAAACAGAGAAACCTTAACTAAGAGTCTTGGCATGAGAAAGGTGTGGCTCCTGTATCATGACAATGCACCAGCTCACACAGCACGGACTGTGAGGCAGTTTGTAGTCAGAAAATAAATAACTGTATTGAAACATCCTCCCTACTCACCTGATCTGGGCCCCAGTGACTTTTTTCTTTACCCAAAGATAAAGGAAATATTGAAAGAAAGACAATTTTGATGACATTCAGGACATCAGGGATCATACAGCAATAGCTCTGATGACCATTCCAGAAAAAGAGTTCCAAAATTGCTTTGAAGGGTGGACCAGGTGTTGGCATCAGTGCATAGCTTCCCAAGGGGAGCACTTTAAAGATGACCACAGTGCTATTTAGCGGTGAGGTAGGTAGCACTCTTTCTAGGACGAGTTCAAGAACTTAATTATCAGACCTCATATGCCAGGCAACTAACCAACAGGAGACATCATGTCATGACTCTGTGCAGAGTGGAGAATGTGAGAGAACGATGTGAGGGGATGTCATCCCCTAAAGTCACCTAAAGTAGTTGGGATGCTAGCTAGGGAATTCCCAGAGGCTCCTCGGGGTACAGGGACAAAGTTGACCAAGGTTCCAGTGTGAGGGAACAGGTGTCTCTTGTCCTTAGGAGCTATTTGTGCCACCCCCACTCACTGCCAGAGCCATAGGGGATTGGGATTTATTTTCTACCTCCTACTATGACTTTTCTTTGGTGAATTTCAAAGTTATTTTCTTACTATAAATGTATAATGATGAACTTGTAGAAGCCAAGCATTGTCCTTTTGAACACAGCATACTGGCTACGTGGTTGAGCAATAAGAGCAGAAAGTTTGAGTTCCAATCACAGCATTGATACCTACTAGCTGTGTAACTTTGAGCAAGCGTCTTAATTTCTCTAAGCCTCAAGTTCCACGTCTATAAAACAGAGGTAACAATAGTATCTGCTTTATTCGATTGCCAGGATTAAATGAAAATATCTATAAAACTCACAGCCCAGTGCCTTCTTTCCCGTCGTAATGAATGGGTTATATAATTAGCAATTATGGCTCCCTCTGAGAGATTCAGATTCTTGCAAATTATTTATATTGTTGAATAGTGCCATGGAATGCAAGGCCTTGGTTCCAATTTGGCTATTTTATTTTACTGTGTGTTTTAGCTTGTTTATTTTTGATTATACAAATCATACAAGAATAAGCTCTCATTGTAGAAACTTCAAATAGTGCCAGAGAGGCAAAACCTCTCTTTCACTTAGGCTCTAATTCAAGTGGCATCCAAACCTAGGTGGCAACTAGTATTACATCATCAAATTTATTTATTTTATTTTCATCAAGGTAATGCATGTCCCTAGCTTTTAAAAAAAAAAAAAAGTCATATGGCATCTTCTCCCATGAATGGGAGACAAAGGATGGAGAGAACTAAGAGTCTTTTTGGCCTGACTTCCTAAGATGAGCAGAACTGTGGCACTTCTGTTACCAAATGTGGCCTTTCTAAATGCGACAGTTTGCATTTTTATATTGGATGGTTAAATAAACTTGAAGTCTATTAAAAAGCTTAAGATCTTTCTAAGTTGACCTGTTTGGTGGGGAGCAAATCAATAGTACATAATAGAGATCTGGTTAGATCCTAGAACAAAAGTTAGCACTTTTTGTTCTGTAAAGAGCCTGAGAGTAAAATGTAAAGTTAGATGGGATATAACGGTCTGTGTCGCTGCTGCTGCTCAGGCTTCCTTCTCTTTGCTTCCTTCTTTTTTAAGCAATCCTTTAAAAATTAAAACAGAACTCAACATTCTTTGTTCAGAGTCTGCACACAATCAGCCTGAAGGCCAGATTTGGCGTGTAGGACATGGTGTGCTAACCCCTGCCCTGAAATATTTGAGTGGTGGCGAGTATGGAATAAATGGCCTCAGCAGAATGCTTCAGATGCTCGAGATCACCGATACTGCCCTCTCCTTGGCTTAGTCATTCTCCGGACTGTAGCCTCCGTGAAGGAAGAAACTGTCCAGCCTGTTCATCATCGTGCATCAGGACCCTCTAGTACAACACCTGGTACATGGTAGACACACCACAAAAATTTACTGAATGGAAAAAGTCAGGTAGCATTATGAGGCTTATTTCAAAAATGAGCAATTTCAATGGTTTCTTCTGCTACATGACACATTACGGTTTTCAGAGTGCCATTTCTAGACTTTGCATTTAGTTATCTGCTGTAAAGAGTGGAAAAGAGTTAATTCCTAACCTTTCTTTACAGGAATTTAATAGATAACGTCTACCCTGAGGGAAAAAATTGAGAGATGGTCATGCTAGCGTCTTATTTTGAAAGAGGAAAATTAAGTACTAGGATAAATAGAGGAAAGAGTTGAAAAATGTTGCCTCTTCTCTCTTCTCCCATCTCTATACATAGGAACTGGGACGTGAGATCTTCCCGATTGGTGGAGCGTCTCATGCCGTCTTCTGCTGATACCGGCCAGGGTTAATCTCCTGGCCGAGAGAAGAAGGGGAGGGAAAATGGGTTTAACTCTGCCCATAGACTGTCAGCTCATCCTGTTCACAGTATTATCCTTCATCCCTGCCTTCAATGGAAGGTTCCTTGTGCCTCCAATTTCTGGGCCTTTCTGGGCTTGCCCTTGGTCAACACCTCCCCCTCCTGGAAAACTTTCAGCCTTTTCCTCTTCGGTTACATCACCCATTCCCTTTTTTAGCTTTGCCAATTATGTTGACGTCTATTCTCTGCTCCTGTTCCTTTCCTGTCTTCCTCAGAGTTTTTTAAGATAAACACATGTTGAAAGCAGCATCTTCTTTACTCTGAAGTTCACAGTTTCTGTAGATTTTAGCACTCAATTACTGTCTAGTACTCTAATTATCTCACATTTTATCTCTCACAACAGAATTGTTAAGTTGATTGAGATCAGAAACTATGATTTTTATATGTTTCGGAAATCTCAGTAATGAGTACGTGGTGGGTGATGACTAAAGTCAGTAGATTTCTCTGATATTAATATTTGGCTAATAAAGGGCATTTGTGTACATTACACATAAAAGATTTTAGGCCCCTGAAAAATCACGCCACTAAAAAATTACAGCCCTTTCATTTTCACCTTTAAGAGTTCAGGGAATTGTAAGTATTAAGAGGACTTTCACATAAGGCAGACTTATATCAATTAGCTAGTGCAGCTTCATAAACGAGTCCAAAATAGAGAAGCTTATAGCAACAGTGATTTATTATTTGTCATGCAGCTGCAGGTTTGTCCAGAGGTCAGCTACTGCGGGCTAAGTTGGTGGGCAGTTTGCAGGCCTACCCACGTGTTTGGAGGTAGCCGTGCTCCATGTATCTCCCTTCCTCCTCTTGGGACCAGCCAGTTATCCCAGCCACGTCCTCATGATGGCAAAGGAGAAGGACAAGTGAACATGGACAGACGTGCATGACCTCTTATGCCCTAAGCTCAGAGCTGGCGTGCTGTCACTTCTCTCTCATTCCATAGGCCAGAGTAAGTCATTTTCTGAGTACAGCTTCCAAGCGAGAGGGCATTGCAAAGTTACGTGGCAAAGGGCATGGACCCCAGGAGGGGTGATAAATTAGGGCCCCTGATGCAACCTACCATACCATGCAGTAGCAGCAGCTTTGGCGTGAATAAACATTACGGAGACTCAGTAAATAAAATTCTTATGGGTAGTTAACCTGAAAGACTTTCATTCTTGATTTTAAAAAGAAAGGGAAAAAAAAAAAAAAAGACAAGCCTAACCCGTAGGGAACTTTCTAACACAGTGATTTTTCAAAATATACTGCAGGACCCTGGTGTGCTGTGAGAGGATCTTAGGTTTGCCTCAGACAATTTTAAAGATTATTAATTCAATTATTTTCTTAAGAAGTTCAAAGCACAATAAGTATATTCTTTTTTGTTACTCTTTTTCTTTGGTCAACATAATTTAAGTGTGCTGTAGAAGTTTAACTATAGGTTTAAGCGTGCCTTGAGATAAAAAAAAAAGGTTGAAAAACACTGTTCTAACCAAACCCAAGGAAAATGATACTCCGATGAAGCAATAAATAA
Organism: Galagoides demidoff; assembly: GCA_963574575.1. NCBI lineage: Eukaryota > Metazoa > Chordata > Mammalia > Primates > Galagidae > Galagoides > Galagoides demidoff. The sequence continues at coordinate 11,142 of CAUYQV010108366.1, forward strand.
TGTGTTTATAGAATAAAAAGCTAAGAAATACAAGATCTGAACACTTTGTATGACTAAACCGAAGCAAACGTTTTCTATGAAGGGCAAGATAGTAAATATTTTAATCTTTGTGAGCCAGATGGTCTCTGTTGCAACTACTCAACTCTGGGATTATAGCACAAAAGCAGCCATAGATTATATAATACATAAATGAAGGGACATAAATGTGTTTCAATAAAACTTTATTTACAAAAACAGGAAGCAGGCATTACAGGCAGTGCCCAAGTTATATACAATTTACACTTAACAACAAAGGCTATTACAATAAATCTCCAAGTTATGAACATCTGACAGATATACACTCACACTTATGAACAGAGGCTATATTATAGGTAATAGGTAAATGTACCTGTTCTAACTTACATACAAATCCAACTTATAAACAAACCTACAGAACCCATCTTGATGGTCACTGGGGACGGCCAGTAGTTTACAGACCACTGACCCAGACTACCAAAAGAAATAACAAAGAGTCAGCTATGAAAGACCTTTCTGAAAATGAGTAGGTGGTTTCAAAGGCAATAAAATTAGTTTGGCTTAACAAGATATATTTTAGAAGTGAAGTCAGAAAAGATTGTATGGTCTCCCAATAATTTTCCAACAGGCTAATGCATTCCAGGCATAATGAATGCAATAATGGAAACTCATCAATCTTCAGAAGTATTACTTGCTACAGATTATTTCTGCTCTAAAAGCCTGTTTGAAAACATGTTTACCAAGAATGTTAATATTTTTGCTTAGCTAGAGAATGAGAAAAAAGGATTAGACGTAAAATGAAAGGAGTACCTAATTAAAGTGATTTGATGTTATGCCATTTAAAAAATTTTGACTGATGTGACCTAGATTTGTATAAAGGAATGAAAGGAATGAAAAGGAATGGCTCATTTTTAACTGTTAGGAAACAACACTCAGAATTCAAGGGGGTATTTTTCTACCTCAATTGTATTTCACTTGGATTTTACTTAGCAACCTTCACATGCTTCTTTTCCATATTTGAAGATAGAATAAAGCCTGGAATAGTGTTAGAAAATGAATTTTCTTTTTGCCAGAAATCTTTAATACCTATTTATTCAATTATATGTGTAGTTAGCTTATCATCAGGAGCTTGTAGCTTGACTTAAATATATGTGAAGAATACTGGCTGGCACATGCCACCATTTTCTTATAACGTGGGGGTCAGCCTGGGAGTCCCCAGCATGGGGCCATCTCCCAGTGATGACAGCCCTTCAGCGAATGTGATAGTTGCTCTGTCACCCCAGAGGGACATAGGGAACATCTAATTATCACCAAGGAGATAAAGAGGATGTTCTACTGCTACGTGGGAACCATGCAAAGAGCCGTGTTCAGAGAGCTGAGAAAGGTTATAAAGAGAGGCATTAAGCCTGAGCGAGACCGAGACCCCATCTTTATAAAAAAATAGAAACTACTGCATGTCTGTAGTCCCAGCTGCTGAGGAGGCTAAGGTAGGAGGAAGCCTGGACCCCAAGGTGTTTGAGGCTGCCATGAGCTGTGATCGTGCCACTGCACTCTAGCTGAGGTGACAGAGCAAGACCCTGTCTCAAAACAAACAAAAAGAAGGATTCGATCAGGATATTCTGGGCAGAAACCACCAGAGAGCCAGCTTCACAAGACACTTGCAGGTTTTCTATCTTTTTGTGAGGAAGGAAAGTTTATTTTTAGGCTCTTTGTGGCTCTCAGAGCAGTCTTATAATTCCCCGATTTTGAAGGTTGAGCAGTGTGTCGCTGTTCTCTCTCCCTCACCTCTGCAGTAACATTAAGAATAATAATTATTGGCTCGGTGCCTGTGGCTCAGTCGGCTGGGGCGCCAGCCACGTACACCTAAGGTGGCGGGTTCGAATCCCCAGCCCGGACCCACCAAATAACAATGATGGCTGCAACCAAAAAATGGCCAGGCGTTGTAGCGGGCGCCTGTGGTCCCAGCTACTTGGGAGGCGGAGGCAGGAGACTCGCTTGAGCCCAGGAGTTGGAGGTTGCTATGAGCTATGATGCCATGGCACTCTACCCAGGGGGATAGCTTGAGGCTCTGTCTCAAAAAAAAAAAA
>CAUYQV010108367.1:0-14040 GCA_963574575.1 Galagoides demidoff
GACATTCATACTCTGCTTTTAGAAAGATTCACTTGTGCCCTTGTAAGATAAGCCATAGAGGTGACCCCACCAATCACCCTCCCTCCTCCCATCCACCCCCCTTACCTCCCCTCTTCCACCTCCACCAACTGCATTTTTGCAAAGAAAAATCTAAGCACTGGATCTAGATAAGAATGTTTTAGGTCTCCTTGAATCTAAAAGGAAATCTAGATTCAGACTAGATTTGAGACTCCTTTGAATGCAACTTCTTAGATCTTTGATGCATTCCTGGGGTCTATGGAATCTACTACATTGAATATTTGGAAATGGGATTCCTCAGAGAACCAAAGGTGGATAATCACTGTATCTGAAAGGCAGCTTGCAGCTCTGAACTCAAGATACAAACCCCCAATTAATAACTAGATAGACGGGGAGGTATGCCGTAAAGAAAACACTGTAAAATGCTAATGTTAGACTGTAGGCAGGAGGTGTCCAGTGTTTATTGCAAAATTCTTTCAACTCTGGAACATGCTTGGAATATTCATAATAATACACAGGAAAAAATTAAATCTCAGCATCAACGGTTTAAGGGTACACATCCTTGCTAAGTGCATTTAGGTATTCTGGGCCATAGAGATTCTTTTTCTTGGGGCTACATCATGTCATCCCATTTTCTAGATTGTCACTCTAAATGATGGTTCACCCCAAAACCCTATGTCTGGAAAGTTCTAAGGTTCACAAGTGAGTGCGAGATAGAGGCCTGTCGAGTGAGAGAGTGAGTGAGCTAGTGACCACACACTGCCCAATAGGACTCCCATCTGGCCCCCTGAGAGAGGCAGGACAGCAGAAACGTGGCCATCTGGCAGGTGAGAAGACAGAAGCCTCAGAAAATGAAGTAACTTTCTCAGGGTCGCAAAAGTGCACGCAAGAGTCGGGGTCTGAACTTGGGTCACTGGACTCAACCCCTTGCATCTTTATTTTAATAAAATTAGCTCACCCCGAGGAGCTTTGCTCTGCTCCCACCTTTGTTGCAAATGCTTTTCGTGTATTAACTCATATATTTTTTTTCCCCAAAACAACTGTATGAAGCAGGAGCTGCTTTAGTTTCCTCATTTTATGGGAGGAAATGGAGGCTCAGACGGGTTAATTTAGCTTGTTCAAGGTCACACAGCTAGTAGGGGGAGGAGCTACGATTTTAACCTCAGAATGATTTCATATCATCTCAGTTAAAGTTCAATAAAAGTGCTTAAAAAATTGACCTTGGACGCAGAGAGTTAGCTAAGTTAGGAATGAAGATACAGTTTTTTGTTATCGTTGTTATTTTAAACTTTGAGTTTAAGAAAAATTAGTAATATACTTTTCTTTTCTTTTTCTTTTTTTTAGACAGGGTCTCACTATGTCACCCTTGGTAGAGGGCAGTGAGGTCATAGCTCACAGCAACCTCAAACTCTTAGGCTTAAGTGATTCTCTTTCCTCAGCCTCCCAAGTAGCTGGGACTACAGGCGCCTGCCACAATCCCTGGCTATTTGTTGTTGTGGTGGTCATTGTTGTTTAGCAGGTCCCAGCCAGGTTCTCGAACCCACCAAGTCCAGTGCATGTGGCCAGCACCCCAACCCCTGAGATACAGGTGCCAAGCCAGTAATATACTTTTCTTATGAGAAAAGTTTAAGTTTTAGATTTCTTTTGTGTTGTTTTGGTTTTAGTTTTTTCAAAGTTAATGAAATGACGGTTGAAAATACATTTCATTATTTTTAGAAGTCAAATAAAACTGTTCTTTATTCTTAGATGAGCTCTTCATGCCAATGTGGAATAGAGTCATGTTAACGATTATTTGTGCCCGATACACATGTGGATGCAAACAAAGCTTCCAAGCCAGCACAGACAACCTCCACTAAGAACGTGCCCGCTCTCTCTCTGCACATACAGGGCCTGCAGAGGACCCAGAGGCTCTCTCTCTAAGGGCCTATTCTGGATCTCTTGCTATTGTTAAAATGGAACTTACTTGCTATCTGATGCTGAAGTCCTGAGAAGTTCAAGTGTGAGGGAAAAGGCAATCCTGGCTGCACCAATCAGAACTAGAAAGATGAAGGGGTCTCGTGGTGGATGCTGTGGGTGGCCCCTGATCTGATTTCATGCTATTTCTTGGCACAACTGTGAAACTCCAGCCCCTGCCTTCCTCCACCTACAGGCTTTCTCCAGCAAAGCCGGTGTGCATACCAGCCCAGAAGAATACAGCGCTGGCTCAGCTTGGGAGCAGCCCTCAGCCGGTGCCTCCATGTGGGTATGGCCCCTTCGGCTCCCCAGGGAGAGATGAGCCTCCAGCCATTCCAGGAGGCCGCCTGCTTCAGACTGCCTCCTTTGGGGCCTTCCACCCCCTGCTAGTCTCAGTTTCTGTCATGGTGAATTTTATGTGTCGGCTTGGCTGAGCCCTACTTCTTAGATATTACATCTAATATTCTGGATGTATCTATGAGGAATGAGTTAGGAGTGAAGGATGTGTTTAGATAAGATTTACATTTAAATTGTGGGCTTCTAGTATAGCAGAATGCAGTGGGTCTCATCCAATCTGCGTAAAGCCTGAATAGGAAGGGTGATCTCTCCCAAGCAAGAAAGAATTCTCTGGCTGACTGCCTGTGGACTTCACCTGCACCATTAGTTCTTCCTGGTCTCCAGAAGACCGCTCTTGAACTTGAACTGCCAGATTTTGGACTTACTAAGCCTCCACAATCATGTGAGGAAATTTCTTAAAATAAATCTCTTCATATGTATGTGTGTGTGTGTCTGTACACACATGTGCTCACACCCACACTCACCCTGTATTGGTTCTATTTCTCTGGTGAGCCCTGACTCACATATACTTCCCCACTCTTACAGTGAAATTTCTTAGGATAACCTCTCAGGTTACTTGCACTTGAATCCTGGTCTGAGGGTCTATCTCTGGGTTAACTCGGAGATAGAACTTCGGAGCTTCTCATGGAGAAAAGTTACCTGATTCTGGGTAGGAATAGACCTCCCCTGCAAAACTGAAAATGTAATAATTAAGCATTTACTGTGTATCCTTGACATGCATTACTCTGCCTGGTGTACAGCAGCATATCGATTACTCCTCATTATAATTATACAATAGTCACTATGGCCACCCTCATTTTACAAATAAGAAAAGGGAAATCCAAGGAGGTCACTATGGGACGAAACTTGAAAAGGTTGACTCCACAACGTGCATCCTAAACCACTTTTCCCTAATGTCCAACGTTTATTCATCTGATTAAGTAAACTGAAAAGGACTGTCTGGGGCTGTAAGACCACATGTTTCTTCTGGACACAAATACTGTGAGATGGGGCAAGGTGCAGGTGGAAGCTTTAACCCCACTGGTGTCAGCCTCATACAACATGCCAGCGTATCTGCTGCCGGTGCCCCAAATTCCTGTTTCTAAGAAAAGTGTGCTTTTCAAGTTAGAAGGAGGAGAGGGAGACGGGGAAGGGGAAGAGGAAGGAGGAGGAGGAGAGGGTAAAGAGGAAGAAGCAAGGGAAAGGTAGGGGCAGGCTCACCGTACAAAAAGGAACGTCAGGAGTCTTCTTGGAAAGCCAACAACTTTTGCAAAGCAACATTTTGATGAGTTAAGTGCAAATGAATCAGGAATAATGAGAAACACATGGGCTAAATTTTCCTTAAAATATACGAGTTTAAAAATTAAGAGGAAAAAAAGGGCTTGGGGAAAATGTGTTTTAAGTTTTAGCCAAACTAAAAACATTCGCAAAATGGATCAAGATATTTGTTGAGCCCACAAAACAACAAGGCTGGTCTATCTCGGGCAGATAGAGTGATAAAGAGACAGATAAACAGTGGAGAGAGGCACGCTGGGCCCAGCCAGGACACAGCTTTATGACAGCACTGTTCTCTGCTCCCTGAAAGCTGTAAATTAGGGATTGAGAGCAATATTGCTTTTCTTTCATTTATTTCTCCAAGTAACACGGAGAACTGCAGTCTGGATGTAATACTAACGAATAAATAATAAAGTTGTTTGGAAAACTGATGAGAACACACTATCTATCTATCTATATGGTTTTTTAAGGCCTTGAAAATTTATATTAATAAGAGAATAAAGAAACAGAGAGGATGTGCTGAGAATCCAGTGCCTGGCAAGACTCAATGCAGCTTGCCAGCCTCTGTTGGGAAAAATGACAGGTGTCCCAAGGGAAGACCACAGAGCCCCAATCTCTGCACTGCCAGCTGGAGCAGCACCCCAGGCGGATGGTTCCCTGGAAGGAGAGCAGAGCCCCAGGGAGGACCTGGACAGAGGCGCCAATCCCCTCCCTGAGCACCAGTCCATGGTGCCTGCCCTCTCCATGTCACTGGGAAGCTATGACATTTTCTGTTGGTTTCTGTTCACATTCTCAGGAATAATGGCCACAGTTCCACTTTTTTTTTCCAGTATCTTTTAGGTACCAAAAAGAATGAGGTTTGGGAAATTTTGTTTTTAAAGAAGCAGCACTGATGTTTGGTGCATGCTTAAATGTTGTCTTCCAGAGCTTTATGAAGTCCCCAACTGTCACCAGCAGTACCAGGTCTAGACGAGCATGCAGGGTGGATGTGATGGCCCAGAAAGAGCAATGACACCAGTCTTGAAAATCGGCTTTGTTCTTGAGAATGAATCTGGGCTATTCTTTGCCTTAGAGTTAAAAAGGACTCTAATGACTACCAGGTTCTTGTCTGTCCACGTCTGCTCTCCCAGAGAACCACAGGGAGATCAGAGTCCATCATGGGCAATGTTGACTCCACCTCGTTTCCACGAAAGGCCTATCAGAATCCAAGCATCTGGAATAAGAGTAGACGATACTGTGGAGGATTATAGGGAACACTGGGTTTTCCAGGCCTAGGCTTGGGGACAGAGAACAAAAGAAAACTGAGTTTCTAAAAAGAGATGGTCTAGAGCAGCGATTCTCAACCCGTGGGTCACAACCCACAGGAACTATACTAAAGGGTTGCGGCATTAGGAAGGTCAAGAACCACTGGCCTAGAGCAACACAAAGGTGTCCATTTGTCTCTTCTGTGGGCTGCTGGACACCACCAAGACCCAAGGGAAATAGAGTCCTATGGCCTCCAAAGAATGTGGTCTTTGAGCTTTTGGCCCAAGTTGTCTCAGGCCTCTTTTCATAGCTAGAACTTCTTCAGAAAGTAAAACACTGATAAAAATAAAAATCAGGAGGAAAAAAATGAGTTTCTCCTCTCTCTCCCTCTTCCACAGAACCAAAGAAAACCAATGCAAACCTAAAGACTTGAGGAAGAAAATTGGAGGGGAAACTCTTGTGTGGAAAGAGAAAGAAAGTCTTGTTGAGGCTTGTTTTGAAAGGAAGAGGTCTTGCTTTGAAGGGCAACCAGCTCACTCTGTCGCTTAACCAGGTGAGCCAAGTTTATTAACTCTTTTGAGCCTCAGTTTTCTCTTCTATTTGCAGGCCACTGGAGAGACTAGAAATAACATAGGTGATGCATCCCTCCCTTAATGGGCAATGAGCAGTGAGTCATTGAGAGCCATTTGCTGTCAGCTTGCTGACGTCCAGAGCAGAACGCAAGGCTGATCAGTGACCATCTGGAAGCAGGACGCTGTGGTTCTCATCTGTCTGCTGACCAGGAAGCTTGAGGGAAGTCTCTGAATGTTCTTGGAATCTCGGCAGAGCAGAGAAGGATTTCTCAACAGAAACAACTCTGTGGAGGTGGAGTGACATTTCTGAAATGGTTTGGTTGACACCATCAGCCATAAAAATAAAGCAACCTCTCTCTTATTGAGGAATGCACAGAGCTCCCCTCTAAAACACCGGGCGTTGGGCTCTGCAGGAATGAAGGTTATTTTCAAGATGCATTTTGAGGGTCACTGGAGAAACAGCACCCTGGTCCTTCCTTATAGGGATGACACTGCCACAGCTGACCAGGAGGGCACTGGCGAAATAAATACCTTCCTTAGGTCTTGAAACATGTTAATGCTTAATTCATGAAAAGTAGTACTATGGTCAAGTTCATTTGAGAAGCACCAGGTTCAATGTCGCTAACCAGGTTCATTTGTGAAGCTCATCCAGGCACCTCTTGTACATTCTATTTATCTGGGAGTCCAGGTGAGAGGGATACAGCGTGGAGCTTTGCCTGTGTTGATTTGACCACAGATTTGTCTATCTTTTTTTTTTTTTAAGATGATTCTGTAATTATTTTAATGTTTGGTTAGTTTAAACCAAAATATGAAAAATAAGGGGCAAATAATCTGAGATTAGGAAAACCTTCGTAGGAAATTCTCTGAAGAGATAGCACAATTGAGGAATTTTATTTTATTTATTTATTTTTTTCATTTTAATTTTTTTAGTTGCTGGGGATTCGTTGAAGGTACAAGGTAACACTGATACTGCATTTGTGGATTCTTCTCCTACGGGCTTCATGACCCAAAAGATACATCTTAGACAGGGCTGATGAGGTGGTGTGGGTGCACCAGCAAATTGTTCCTCCTTCCTGGTTCTTGAGTAGAAATTGTTTATTTAATTATATTTTGTTGTGCTGTGTTTGGTTCCCCAGTTCCCACACTGGCTATACATTCGAGTCATCTGAATATCTTTAAAAAAAAAAAAACATTTTTTAAAAGAATTCTGGAGTCCCATCCTCAGACCCTATGGAATAGCAGCCCAGGGGTCTATGCTTCCAACATCTTCCCCCAGGAAGTCTGGGACAGCCCACCAACGCCTGACACCAGGACCCACGCCCTCTACCCTGCACCAGTGACACCATGGTCTGTCTTCCTGCCATCACAGACTTCACAGCCATTGGCATAAGTCTTGCCTGAAAGTGAAGCTGGCATATGGCACTGACCCAGAGGGAGTTGTGAAGCCTACAGAAAAAAGCATATTTTCTTTCCACTCTTCAAACTCCAGTAAGAGCAATCATTCACTTTTCCTACAACCCATTAATTCTATATTTAGGAAACTAAAAGGAAAGGGAAAAGAAAAAAAAAAAACATCAACCACAACCTCACACACAACGGAAAAGATTGTAGAGTCCCTATGGCTGTGTTGGCAAAACACAGCATGAGTGGACTTCTGGGGGGGAGGGGCCACTATTCTCATACTGTACATTTTCATTTCTAAAATAGGTGCGTTAATTTATCTTGGACCGACATTCCTACAGACAGAGTAGAGATCTGGTATCTTCATCACCACCAGAGGTGGTACAGTCTGGACATGCCAAGTCCCTTGTATGCCTGCGAGCCGGTTTTAAAGGTTTTGGTTAGCTCCACTTTTATTAGAATGAAAGCTTTTCACAAGTAAGAGGTTTTATGGGAGTTATTTTTAAAGTAATGTGTTTTTATTGGTTTCTGGTAAGATCAGTGAAATCACATGGCATTTTTTAAAGAATTTTAAACCAAAAAAATATGTTCAAACAACTTGCCTGAAACACAAAAGCCAGGAAAGTCAGAATAAGATATTTGAACACAAGGGAAATTAATGCCAAGATACAAAAGACTTGGAGGAAGGGGTAAAGAAGTACTTTGGGCCAGGAGAAAGATAAGCTCAGTTCAGCGTGGAAATCAGGGCTCGTTTACAGAGGTGTGAGGGCTGGCGTCTCTCTTTGACTCAGTTGTCCCCAGAGATATGGAGATCATGATTTGTTGTGTATGAAAATGAGGCTCATTAGAAGAGAGAACATACTCTCAGTTGCCTAGACCTCAAATGAATCAAGCAAACAACATACAAAAATCCAGCTGAGTAGCAGGAAAATTAGGAGAATTTCAGACGCAAACCATGGAAGATCCCAGTTGGAATTCCACCTTCTCATGTCCCCTCCTCCTCTCCTGTGTTTTCATCATCTCAGTTTTTATTGCCTTTTTTTTATGATTACTAAGGTAATACATGCTCAGTGCAACATGATAAAGCATGTGTTTCATGCAGCCTTATTCTTCAGCTGAAAAAACAGGTCTAGAGAAAAGTATGACTGACCCAAGGTCACAGGAAGTCAGGCGTAAGGTAGGACCAGAGATCAGGGATGTTCATAGCCCTGCCCCACAGCTTATCACCATCACGAGCAGGTGTTTACTACATACACAGATGTAAAGTTCTGCTGTCAATTTATTTCCTACCCCCTTGCTATGATCTGAATATTCAGGGCATTCTACCCAGATTCCTCTGTTAGAAGCTAATATCTGATGTGATAGTATTAAGAAGTCGGACCCTTGGAAAGTGATTAAATCTTCTGTTCTTGGACTTCCCAACCTCTAGAGCTGTACGTACTAAATTTCTGTTGTTTTAATTGCTTCGTCTATGGTATTTTGTTCAGCAGCTTGAACAGACTAAGATGCTCCTGGACAGCACAGAGGTGTGCACACATGATGCTGCACAAACACACACTCACACAACACAGTAAACTGCAGGAAGGGGAGAGGAGGTCTGTGTGTGTTTAATACAACACTATAGAGCAAGTTTCTAGCACTTACTAGGTATTCAGCAAATACATAAATCATTAAACAAATGATTCTCTAAAAAGGTCTGACACTCCATGACCACCTCATAAGCCTTTGATCCAATATAAGTAAACAACCAAATAGATCAATTAATGGGATATAAAACCTATAAAAAGGAGATATCAGAACTATTTCACCTAATTATAGAGAATAGCTGAGAAATGATACCTGTCTGTCCCCTGCCAACGCAACTAGGTCTTCTAGAAAGAGAACTATAATGACTTGGTGGAGACTTGGGTGCAAGTTGTCTCTGCCCCATTGAAGCTGTGTGACCTTTGGATGCTAGCCCCTCCCATACGTGACACGGACATTACTTGCACTATTCCTTGAGCTGGTGTAAGGGTCAAGTGGAACAATTATTTGGAACAAATGCTAGAAATGTTATAGGATTTGTATTTAGGAGGAAAAACGTTCTTGAAATTCTTCTCTGTCCACTTATTAATGGATACCATGAAATGACATTTGCAGAAGACATAAGTGGGTGCACTCAGTGTGGACCTGCCTCACCGTGAGTTCTGCTTGCTCTCCTAGAATGTTGACACTCTCCTTCAGGAAATGATATCATCAAGGAGATCGTCTCTCTTTATGAGCTCTTAACAAGAAGTCCACCTGTTTCCTCCAGAAGAGCATCACCTTTCACCTTGAAAATACCACTTATTCCATCCAACTTCAATTTTAACATCACTTGTTGTGAGACACAACATCACTTAGAACCCACTCACCTACCTTGAACACAAGCTAAGAAAGGGAAAAGCTGAGTCTCTGGCTGACACTGCTTTGAGATTCTTAGGTGGATAATGGATTGAGCAGTTTCAGCACACCCAGCCACCCACCATAGACAGTGCACCGCCTGTGTCTCCTTCCATTCCTTTCAGGCTATGGAACTTTCTACCATTTTCTCCTTTTACCTAGTTGGTGTTTACCAACTATATCTGGCTCTCTGCTTACTGTGTACATTGTAGGACTATGTTTCTTGGTCTCCTGTGTTTGGGTGAAGCCACTTGACCAGTTCCCACAAATGAATTGTGTGTGGAAATGATGCGTGTTATTTCCAATATAGAAATTTTAATTGCTAAGGAAAGTATCTTTAGAGATCTGTTTCCTCTGCTGTAGCACCCAGCAACACTTGACATATCAGCCTACATGCCAGATTACGCAGAGAGAGGACACCAAAGTCCCCAGCTGACCCAATACTGACAATCACGCAACATTAATTTTTATGTTTGGAACTGCCCAGACTTTGGACTTGTTTGTTACTGCAGCATAACTTAGCCTTTCAAGACTAAAGTAAACTGAAAAGGCAGAGGACATCTGCACTGATTGCCTGTTGACTATATCTGTGTTAAACCACCCCAAAACCTGGTGACTGAAACCACATTTGCCCATGATTCTGTGGGTCAATAATTTGTGCTAGGGTCATCTGAGTGGTCTTTCTGCTATTTCACCCAAGTCAGTCTTACAGCTGCAATCCATGGCGGGGAGCTGGTTGGCCTGGGGTTCCCCAGCTGGAATGGCTCATTTCTGCTCTCCATGTCTCAGTCTCAAGTAGGCTCGCCCAGGCTGCTTGCTTGAAACCCACAGCAACAAGACAGCAAGAGCAGAAGCTGTAACAGTGTTTTTAAGCCTTTTGAATCTCATGGCACACTTGAATCTGTAGTTAACTTCCACAGCACACTTGAATAATGGTCATCAAAAACAAGAATAAAAAAGGAATATACTTACTATGGTCTGAACTTCTTTTGAAATAATTTTCAAAATTATTCAAATAATTTAATTGATGATCTTTAAAATTTTTCACAGAAGCTCCTCGCACGGCATACCACTATGCCTTCCTTGGCATTATTATAACACCTGTTGAGGCTTAGAATAGGAACCCCACCTTCTATCAGAGCAAGTTTTTAGTTCAGTCTCAAAGGGATTGAAAAATAGGCTTCATCTCTTGATGAAGGTAGCAGCAAAGTCACTTTGCAAGGGCGTGGCATATAGGAACAGGAGGAACGTGCAGCCATTTTTTAAATCTACCACATCATCTCATGACTAGAATGCCAGCAAGAGTTTTTAGACATTGAAACAGCAGCTAATCTATTCGGGGGGAGGGGCAATATCATCCTCAAGAATTTGCTGAAAAAAACATTAACTAAGGACCCCATCATTCCACCACCTGCCCAAAGAGTGTCACACAATCTCCATGACCCTGTATGACCTTCTTCAACCAACAGCCACTTCAGCCCCGAGACACCTGGGCCATCGCCCCCATAATTCATATAATGCATTAAAATATGTATATGTAGGACTTGGGAAACTCAGATAAGAGCCAAAGAATCCGCAGTTTTACTGAAGTAGGTTGGTAATTCCAACAAAGGGTCCCACAACATAGGGCAATGGCTGATGTCTGAACACAGTGAAGGCCAGAGAGTTTGTTTGGATCTGATGAAACAAGAAGCAAAGCGTCTTAGGAAAGTGGACAGCTTGGCTCGGCGCCTGTGGCTCAATCGGCTAAGGCGCCAGCCACGTACACCTAAGGTGGCAGGTTCGAATCCCCAGCCCAGGCCCGCCAAACAACAATGATGGCTGCAACCAAAAAACGGCCGGGTGTTGTGGCGGGCACCTGTGGTCCCAGCTACTTGGGAGGCGGAGGCAGGAGACTCACTTGAGCCCAGGCGTTGGAGGTTGCTATGAGCTATGATGCCATGGCACTCTACCCAGAGGGATAGCTTGAGGCTCCGTCTCAAAAAAAAAAAAAAAAAAAAGAAAGTGGACAGCTTGATAAAAGCACTGGTGAGTAATAGCGATGGCTCACCGAGTACTTAGTGTTACTATCGCTGAGAGTAGGATACGCTAGACCAGTGGTTCTCAACCTTCCTAATGCCCCGACCCTTTAATACAGTTCCTGTGGGTCACAACCCACAGGTTGAGAACCACTACACTAGACACTACACTAGACAGAGCATGTGCTTTCCATGAAGTTCTAATGTTACTAAAACATGAGGGATTTGGACACAGAGTAGAGCGCTCACGGGAAGTCCATATTGGTTACTTGCTTGAATAATTTTAACGGATTGAAAATAAAATTTTCTGAAAAAAGATAATCAGCAGAAAGACAAAAATACAAAAACTCCTCCTGCTGAAGCGCACCCACACCATCCTCTCCCCCTGCAGCTCTGCTCAGTTAGAGCTCCAGAGTCCATGGTTAGTTCCCCTGGTCCCTGGACCCTGGGGCCTGCTGTGTCTCCACCTCTATTATAGGACAGGGTTTGGATGGACGGCCAGTGAGCAGTGTGCACACGCCTGCCACCCTAGACCTTGCCTCCTGCTGTTGCCTCAGACCAGGCACTGGTTAAGGGAGGCAAATGAGGACAAAAGCTGTCCCCTTGGGCACCTGCCCCCAAAGATGACAGGGAGACTGAAAGGCCACCACTCTAGCAGAAGGAATGTAGCCAACTTCCCTAGGGCAACTGGCTAGACCCAGCTCTCAGAAGTTCCAGAATGTGAAAAGGCAGCTGGCCTCTGAACTGGTGTGCAGATTGTAGGAAAATTGCAATGTGGGCCCTGGAGTCGCTCTGTGGGCCTGCTCCTGGCAGCTTGCCCATCTTTCTGCCCTCACCCAATGTCTTGTTTTCTAAATGTACCAACCTTTACCAGAAGCCCACCCTGAGCCAGCCAAGGAGCCTACTGGGCATCTCCTACCCTTCACTCACGCCCAAATGCTTATTCCACCGTCAGCCTGCCCAGCTTTAACCATTTCACTATTTTCATATATAATTATAAGAGGATATTCCAGCTGAGGCTGGCTTTCTACAATCTTGACAGGTAAGACACAGGTTTAGCATACCATTTTAAACCTGTCAATAGACTTTTGATTTAAATTGGTAGAGGGATCACAGAATTTTAACTTCCTTACCTCCCTCGATCCTAATGAAATAAAACTATAAACCAAGAGAAGGAGGGGATACCCTGCTTAGATTTCAGACTCCTGACTTCTAAGAGAATAAATCTGTGTCAGGTTAAGTCATTACATTTCTGGTAATTTGTTATAGTGACAATAAAAAATGAATGAAAGAAGTGTTACTAACATTTAGTGGACAGATACAAAAGGTCCTGAAAGGAATGCATGAGCAGGTGCCTATAGTGAAGAATTATCTTATCCAAAACGGCAGAAGTTCCCTAGTTAAGAAATACCAGAAGTTGGGCGGCGCCTGTGGCTCAAGGATTAGGGCACCGACCCCATATACCGGAAGTGGTGGGTTCAAACCCAGCCCTAGCCAAAAACTGCAAAAAAAAAGAGAAATACCAAAAGCTAAACAAAAATAACTTTTCCTCTTTGCCAAGGGTTGGGTTGGGAAGGAGCACACAGCAAGATTCAGGCTAAAGTGACAGGAAGGGAGGTTGGCTAGGTTTCTAAGCGGTCTTTGGAGAGCTCCATCTCTGGAAAGACATTAACAAAGAGACCTATCTAACCAGCTCCTTCTGGCAGCGACCTTCCAGTCTCTTCCATCCTACGAAGAGAGGTAAGGAAAGTTGAAAACCAGCAGAGGTTGGTTCACGAGGTGGAAGGAAAGAAGCCATCCCCTCAGCGTGAACATGCAAGGTCAACCAGCAGGTGCTTCTGCTTGTGCAGATCTAGCCAAGATGAAGATGAAGGTGACCACACTGCACAGAGTGTCAGTGGAGACAGAACAGCCCCTATTGGAAGAAGACGCCATCCAGGATTTTCATAGACAGAAGACAAGCTAATGCCTGGCTTCAAAGCTTCAACACACAGGTTGACTCTCTTGTGAGGAGTTAATGCAGCTGGTGACTAAGTTGAAGCCGATGCTTATTTACCATTCTGAAAAACTTAGGGCCCTTAAGAAGGAGGCTAAATCTACTCTGTCTGTGCTCTGTAAATGGAACCACAAAGCCTGGACGACAGCACGTCTGTTTACAGCTTGGTTTATTGAATATTTTGAGCCAATTGAAACCTAGTGCTTAAGAAGAAAAGATTCTTTTCAAAATATTCTGCTCATTGGCAATGCACCTAGTCTCCCCAGAGCTCTGTTGGAGATATAAAGAGGTTAAAGTTGGTTTTGTGCCTGCTGAGACGGTATCCATTCTGCAGCCCGCAGATCTAAGCCTAACTTTTCTTCGAGCCTTTTTATTTAAGAAATATATTTCAGGAAGCTATAGATGCCATAAATGGTGATTCCCCCGGTGGACCTGGGCAAAGGAAATCGAAAACCTTCTGGGAAAGAGTCACCATTCTAGGTGCCATTGAAAACACCTGTGATTCATGGGTCACAAAAAATGGGAGTAGAGAAAATGTCAACCCTATTGGGCGCCTGGAACAAGTTGATTCTGACCCTCACTGATAACTTAGTGGAGAAAAGAACGGCAGGTGCTGTGGAATAGCAAGAGAACCAGAATCTCAAGTGGGGCCTGAAGATGAGACTACATTGCTGTAATCTTTTTTTTTTTGAGACGGAGCCTCAAGCTATCCCCCTGGGTAGAGTGCCATGGCATCACAGCTCACAGCAACCTCCAACTCCTGGGCTCAAGCCAGTCTCCTGCCTCCGCCTCCCAAGCAGCTGGG
>CAUYQV010108369.1:0-27856 GCA_963574575.1 Galagoides demidoff
GTTTTGATACAATGACTAAGCAAATGACATGAAATTTATGTTAACCAGCTTGATGAAAGTATTTCAAATTGTATATGAAAACAGTACAATGTACCCTATGTTTGCATTAATGTATACAGCTATCAATTAATAAAAAAAAAGAATTAAGTGAGCTAATGCACGTGACGTGCTTAGCTAGGTGTGGCTGAAGCATGAAGCACGTGGTAACTTTGCTTTAACTTTGAATGAATTTAAAACTAATGAATTTAACTTTGGAAAAGACTGGCTCTATTCTTGAAGCAAGTGTTCAAGCTTGTGATATTTATTATATCTGGCCTGGTTGTAGAAGAATTGTCTGGACGTGATGACAATCATGGGCAATCAGTTAAGAAATCAGGAGAATAGTCCTGGTCATTTCCTTGGTAGTGGCCTGTCTGTGGACCTGTCAGTTTACACCTTCATGCCTCATTATTTTCTTCTGCTGAAGAAAAGTGGCGCACTTGGCCTTCTGCCTTTATAGGACTATCAGGAGAATGTTTCCTTATAGGAATGTGTTAAGTGTTTTGCAAATTACAAAGCACTGTATGTGTCTCTTTATTATCTCAGCTGTATCCAGTAAATCATGCTCAGGTACAACCGAATTGTTACATCAAGGCTCTGACCTTGAATCAACCTTTCTAAGGCCACCATTGTCCCAATGCCTGTGCAATTGTGCCTGTGTTCTTGGGAAACTGCAGGGAGTATGTGAGTCAGTGGGCTATTTTACTTGGCTGCTAAATTTGGTTCACTGTTTCATAAATCAGAACAAATCTGTCTAAAATGACTCTTGTTGCCACCAGCAACCAGGATCCTAGAGTTGAAGGACATCAGATATCCAAGAGAAATGGAAAATAACTTCTCAAAGCCTGCAGGAATCCCAAGGCTATCTATAGTGCTGAGGACAGCTGAATTGAAATTGTAGTTTGAAGCTGGGGATTTCCTGCTTGTTACTCAAAACGGATGTGGATGTAGATATGAGGATGTGGCCCAAGGTTTTGCTATCCTGGGTGGGCAGAATGGTGTCAGTATTGGGGTGGTGATCAGCGTCTGTGCAGTGTATATAGCACCACAGCTGTGGTCAGTAGAGATTAATACTTCAGAGCAGCTCATTCTCAATTCACGTTTTCCAGGATATCAGATTGTTAGCCATTGCTCTGTTCCATTGTGAAATTCTTAGAATTAATCAAAATGACTTTAGTTAAGGCTACATAGCACCATTTTTCTTCTTGGAAGTGGAGGTAATAATGGAAAAAGGGTATGTGTTTTTTATCAGATAAAAAGAAACTTAAATGATTTCATGGGAATCTTTCAAAAGTAAACTATATAAACTTTTAACATTTAATACGAAATTTTCATCAAAATTAATATGGCAAATTTTGTAAAACTGACACAAAAGTTACCAGTATTTTAATTACTTTCAGGGTATGTATTGTTAACCTTTGTGACAACAATGTTAAACCTAACCAAAACAAAGCAAACACTCCACATCAGTGTTTGTCAACCTTTTTCTATCTCATCACACACTTGAACCTGTAGCTAAACTTTGCAGCACACTTAATTTATGTTGATCAAAAAAGAAGAGTAAAAGAAAGAGTGTACTTGCTGTGCTTTGAACTTCTTTTGAAAATAAATTAATGATCTTTAAAATTTTTCACGGCATGCCTAACATCCTCTGTGCCATGGCATACCGATTGAAAATCACTGCTCTAAATAGCGGCCATCACTTTTTCGCTCCCACTTTTCACCAGTGCCATCTTGGAATCCTGGACACCTTGGAATCCTTACCCTCCTGGACACCTTGCTTGATGACTTCATTTTCTGGCTTGTGATTCATCACAGTCCTTGTTTTCTATTCAGTCTCCAGCTACCAACTACAAATTCAACAACCATGAGGTTACTACTTAAGTAATTTTCCTCAAACTTTCTTAAATTTATCTGATTTTGCCCTTCCTAACTATCCAAAACCTTAGAACTCAATCAGTGCCCTTCCCTCTTTTCTTCACCTTTCTGTCCAAACCACCCCCAGGACCAGCCTCTTCACCTGTATGGAAAAGCATATGACCATTCGTATTGTAATAAAGATTGGCTAGGGGGGCACCTGTGGCTCAAAGGAGTGGGGCACCAGCCCCATATGCCCGAGGTGGCGGGTTCAAACCCACCCCTGGCCAAAAAAACCCCCCCAAAACAAAAAAACTGCAAAAAAAACCCCACAAAAATTGGCTATCATGTATTTCCTCAACTTTGTGTCCTGTCAAGCTTTACTGATTCAAGCCCTGTTCACTGAATATTGCAGACAAATGCCAGACATCCATGCCTCTGCCATTGACTACATCTTTTCATTGGGTGATCACAGCAAGGGTTTTTTAGAGTTGCTTAGCAATCTTCTGCTGTTGTTACTCAATAGTTTTTTCTTACAACTGACATTCAGAATCATTTCTAGTTCTTACATCTATAACCCTTTATTCTTTGTGTGATTTTATTTCCCAGGTTGGTAACATAAGCTTTAATAAGGGGAAGAATTTAGGGTAATGTGTTAGGAAAGGAGAAGAGAGAGCACATATATGAGACACTAGCAGGGGAAAATAATAGTGTTTGTATCTTTTTTTTGTTGATAAGAAGGTAAAGGAGGAAGATTAGAATTGATTCAGAGATTTAGAGCCTGGGTGATTGATGGATTGTGATTCCATGAACAAAAATAAGAAATACAGAAGCGGATGTGGAATAGGGAGGAATGATGTTATTTCCCTTGTCACTTCTTTTCTCTTTGTCCTTTTTAAGAGTCTAATTATTTGTGCTTAATTGCCTTCAATAAAGCAGAAAAATTTACTGTTTGAAATAAATGAGCTTTCAAAATAAAAGGGCACATACCAGAAGGACTGGCTCCGATCTTGGCTTCCAGAAAGAATAAGCCTCTTAATAAGACAGGTTTAAGCCTTTGAATGTTAGATAACTAGAACAGCATTCAGCCTTTGGGAAAATGCCATAAGCCCCTTGTCTTTTTTCTTATTTTAAAAAATACCATGTAAGTGAGATCCAGCTCTTAATGAGAACATTTTCTAGACTTTGTGCCTTGCTTTAAGCACCAACTGTTTTGCTAAGAAACTCTCTCCTTAGACGGTTTTGCTGCTTTTTAGCAAGTCAGAGATTGACAGTCTTGGTGAGGAAGTGACACATGGCACTGGGGTTATTTTAGTATCCACGTCTTGCCCTGAATCCCTACATGGCCCTCGTGTAGTATTTCAGCTTAAATATTTCTCCTTTGATAGAAATAGTGTTGCTAAGACCTACTCAGAAAACAATTTCAGTGTGAAACACGGCCCCACATCTCCCATGATATTAGTAGAACCTGGGTTCCCAGTGGTTCCTATTCTAACGTATCAGGTTAGTTTCCGTCTTCCTTTTCTACAGTCTTCTCATATTTTTAATATCTCAGTATCTTTCTGCCTGAGCTTTCCTGCTTCACGGAGATGCCAACACGTAAGAAAAAAATTGGAAGTTTTCATAACGTCTTTGTTTTTATACAGTCAGATACTTTTTACCTCTGACAATCTATGTATTCTTTAAAAACTTCATTCGCTACTGTTCTTTTCTTGAATTATCCAAGCAATCTATTCATTAGTTGTCTAGCTTGTGCTATTTTTTCTTTGAAACTTAAGCGAATTGGTGTTTTTAAAATAAAACTTTCTGGTGTAACATATATACAGAGGAGCCAAAAAAAAAGTGTATACATATTTCAAGAAAGGAAAAAATGTATTAAAATTGTAATGCCCAAGTCACATTTGACTTCTGCAGTTATGAGAGACACAAAATGTGATATGCAAGATAACAGACGTTATTGGTATGTACTGAATATTATAATTTCAATATAGCTGTTTTTCCTTTCTTAAAATGTGTATACTTTTTTTTTTGGAGACATTCTACTTTGTCACCCTTAGTAGAGTGCTGTGGCATCACAGCTCAGAGCAACCTCAAACTTTTGGGCTCTCGTGATCCTCTTGTCTCAGCCTCCCAAGCAGTTGGGACTACAGGTGCCCACCACAACACCCAGCTATTTTTAGAGATGGGGTTTCACTGTTGCTCAGGCTAGTCTCAAACTCACGAATTCAAGCAGTCCACCCACCTCGACCTCTCAGAGTGCTGCAATTGCAGGCATGAGCCATAGCACCCGGCCAAAATATATATACGTTTTTGACACCTTCTGTGTGTGTGTGTGTGTGTGTGTGTATGTGTGTATAGTAACAAATACCTTTTTATTAACTATGAATTAGGGAGAACTATGTAGTTTTAAGTATATAGTCATTAAAATGAGTTGGTGTCAGGTAACAAATGTGTTCATGTGTTTCTGTATGGCAGATAATGACTCTAAGAACAGCTTTCATCAATCTGAATATTTTACATCAGACCAAAAGGCATGAAACAAATGTGAGTTTAATGTTGTCCCCTGGAAAACATAATCTAGAAGGCAAACTTGTCTACTCAAATCAAAATTTATACCAAAGCCAACACACACAATGTTTAGATTACCTCCCTTTGATTTGTTCCTTTTCATTTGTGCAATAAACTAGCTTCAATATTTAACTCATTGTACAACAAGCATCACATACTGTCTTAGCAGCATGTAAAGGGGTATAAAGAAGCAGAAACTCACTTCATTTGTTCATGGTTTTGAGAGAGGAAAGGCAGAGCTCATCTCACTACTAAAAATAGTACATGATAAAGCTCTGTGATAGCACTGACGAGAGACTAGGTAACTGGCTGAGTCAAGGAGAACTCCTCCGAAACACTGACATTGAAGTTACTACTTGCAAAGAAGTGAAGTGTCGTAGGCAGGGGGAAAAGGGGAGGTCCTCTACGTAAAAGTCTTTATAAGACTTGGAAGTGTTTAAGTGCTTGTTGAACAGTTCTGCTAGGTGTATAGTTCATTTCCAAAAGTAATAAGTAGGAAAGGTTTTTTTTTAGTCTAGAATATGCTCAGGGAGAAAGCAAAAATTGTGTCTATAAAATATCTTCTCACTCTTCTGTACATATTAATGTTTTGCATTCAGTAAGCATTTTACTCACCGTGTTTATTTAATGCCTGTGGGCTGATAGAGCGAGCCCAGACTGAAAAAGAGAAATGGAAAAGAAATTACACCTACTAAAGAAATTTCCAATCTGTTTGAGGATATAGCCAGGTGTATTCAGTTAAGAAACATGCTCGACGTGAAGCCTAATGCTAAATGGAAAGAGGCCGTGGGGCACAGAGAAGGAGCAGTGCTGAGGCCTGAGCCACCAGGCCCCAGATTGACCGACCTGCAGAGAGGATTCATTGACTTCAGATTCCTTCTGCTCCATGACACACATTCCAGCCCACAAGTTCTTTACCTCACCAACCACGGAGACTCTGCCAGGCCCAGAACGTCTGCCCAACACAGGCCTCCCTTCAACATTTCTTCACTCCGTGATTGAAATGTGATGTGGTGTAAGGCATCATTAGCTAAATATGGGATCAAAAACCCAAATTACAGTAGGGTGGTAGCCTTGTGGTATCCAAGTCTTTTTGAAGAGACCTCACAAATTGGACACCCAACTTGTCCTCCCATGTTATTATGACTCCATGGGTTTGAAAAGCCCCCAGTGTGACAGCCAGCACTTGTCTCCTAGTTCCTGACATGTTTCTCCTCACGTATCTCAAATACCTCCATGGCTCATTTCTATAAATGCTACTTCCCTGCACTGACAAAATACAGAAGGAGGGGAAAGATGGGGCACAAGGTAAGCATTTGTTACTACCGTGTAGAGTTAAGACAGACCATCCTTCGGGTTTGCAGGGCAGAAGCAGAGGGTCACAGGAAGGAGAGATTACATAGTTCTTAGTAATCTGGCCTCAAGACACGTAGCCCCATCCTGTTTAGTTCTGCTTCAAACAATTGTTTTGGAATATTTAGTTCACTTTAACATCTGATTCACTCATTCGGTAGCATCCTTAGTCATTCTGCATGAATGATGATGACTGGAGCCCTGGGGGATAAAATGAAGGGTTAGTGCACGTAGCATCAGTGTGGAGCTCCTGACATCTGTTGGGGATGTTTGGAGGCCATGGTGAAGACTTCTGGAATGACTGAGTCTATTCTTGTTTCCTCTCATTCTCGTATACTGAAAGTCCTCGGGGTGGTGGTAAACGTGGGGACATTAAAGGGGATGTAGTAAAGGGTTAAACACTGCATGCTCCATGGTTGGAGGAAGGTTCATTCATTCATGAGCATACCCAAATGTTACAGGGTCTGACATGTTCAAATGCTACCTAAAATTTTTATTTTAATAAAAACTAGGCTCATTAATTTTCTTTCTTTTTTTTTTTAAATAAGAAAATCAAGTACAAGGAACCTTCTTTTCAATCTTGGACAATCTTCCTACTCTGTAACTGTTATTCTGAGAAGAAAACCTAATACCCATGTACCCTCCTTCTGATATGGTCTCAAGTGTATTAATTTTCAGACTAATATTCAAGAGTGGGGTCAGATATTAGAGTCAATTTTTCGCCTTCTTTCCCCAGCTGTGACTCATTTCAGTGACACTCAATCTAATTATAAGCGGGATCTGCATTTCCTTTACACATTAGTGGTGTGGAAAGGAGCACAGACTTAACTTTGTTTGACTTACCATTTTGCAAGTCATCAAAGAAATACAGAGCTTTGAGATTCATGAATATCTGCCTTCTCTCCCAGGACATCTCAGAATGTGGGCCAGTTAAGTTACTTCACTCACTACTGCCAAGGGATTTACCCTGAAGGGTGCTTATCCAAAGATGACATTAGACACGTTAATATTCTAAGGAAATAACATTTTAGTGATTCTGATTTGTCAAGTGCTATGTTCATTTTCAGAATCTAAGAAAGAACTCTTTTAAAATCCTTTAAATTTTATGATTATTATTAAGCGAGAGTTTAGATATTTTCAAATAAATATTATTTTTGTGTGTTTTATAAGGAATTTTATGTTTGGTCTCTGTTAAACTTACCTTGAATAAAGTCAAATTGAAAATCTAGCATGAAAGTTTTGATAAGAAAGCCATTTGCAATATAAATTGTATGTTGAGAAGTCAGAGGCACTTTTAAGAACTTCTGGAAAACTCAGACTGATGCCTTTATTACTAATGTTCATTTATGTCTGAAATATAACTAAGCATCTTTCAGACTACTTACCTTTGAAAGTGTGTATGTTAACTCTGCCTTTAATTTATAGTAAGTCACACAAGTTTTGTCTTAAATCTTCCTTTTCCACTTTCCTGCACTTTCTTCCCACTCATTCTCTACTCAAGAATCATCATCAAAAAATAAAATAACCAAAATTTAACAAAAAATTGAGGTCATGGCGGAATTTTATAGATCTGAATTTGGGATTGCTCATCTATTCTTCATCAAATACTGAGTTCCTATAATGCACTAAAATCTTTAATTTATATTGAATAACCAAATAAATGGAGACGTTGATCTTTCCTTAAAGATATTATATGTCTTTTTTGTTTTTTTGCAGTTTTGGCTGGGGCTGGGTTTGAACCTGCCACCTCCAGTATATGGGGTCAGCGCCCTACTCCTTTGAGCCACAGGTGCCACCCCTGAAGATATTATATTAAAGCAGGTGATACATATATATGAACAGCAGTGACAGAGTTTGAAAAGTATTTTTATAGTGGTAAACTTAGTGTCCTGCAGAATATGCACAGGGAGAATTTGTTCTATCAACCTGGTGGCATTTGTAAGGTGGCCATACCAGGGTCTAGACAGATGAATGAAATTTTGCAGGGTTTTCAAGATAGAGAAAATAGCATAAATTATCATATTTGGGTTGCAAATTTATATATTAATACTCTTATGTGAAAATAATTCAAAGCATATGCTCTATAGCAGATTGAATCTTCCTTACAAGTTCCAACCTGCTGGGTAAGGTGAATGGTTTATCAACTAGCTGGGCTCTGAAGAGGAACTTAAATTGCCAGTCAGTGACATCTTACCATTTTCTGATTTTGTCTGTGTTCAGCAGCTCAATTTTTGGGGAGGAAATGCATAGTCTTTCACATTTCCTCTCTCCATCTTCCTTCCTATGATAATGTCTAGGTATTTAAGAAGGTTTATGTGACTTTTTAAGCAGAGAAGATTCATTCAGATCTTCATGGAGTCCTGTAATCCTGGGCTGGTTTAGTCCTTGGGCCAGTAGTCACTAAATCACAATTAGTTGTACTTGACCTCTAAGGAAGAACAATTGGGATTCATGATTTCCCTAGTCCTCACCATTTATAAAACGGACTGCATCCTCACTCCATGGTCTCAGGCGTCTGCACATCTACCCTGTTGAGCAGGTGTTCTGGACCCCTCCAGCTGTGTGCAGGCTGAGGAATCCAGAAGCACTGTTGCAGGTGGGGAAGTAGAGAGAAGACTGGGCATCTGTCTGGAACCACACCTAGGAGACACCCAAAGGAGCAGACCCCTCATGCTGTGGTACTAATGTCCTTAGAGAGATATCTGGTTCTTTCTGCACAGGTTCTACTCAGAGATGTCCATCTTCATCCTGCGGGTAGAGTGTATGCAGTGATATCACTTCAGAGACTATGTGTGAAAGATAATGAGGTGTTGAACTAGGACAGTGGCCTGGGGCTAAGAGAAGACAGTGTACGAAATGCATCACCAATGTTTGGAGTTGGGGGGTAAATAGTTCAAGATAATCTCAACATTTGTTACTATGAGTTGGTTAGTGATGCCATTGATTGATGTAATGATTTGGGAGAAAACTTAGTGAGGCCAGTTTTGCTAATGAAAAATGAACTTTATTTAAATCCTTTTAGTAAATGTTGCTATATACAGTGGAATAATCTCCTATCTCTTTACCTGTTCAGGGAAAAGTGTTACTCTGAAAATTTAAGAATTAGACCCTCACATATTATGACTTTTATAAAATCACTGGACGTATATAACAGTATAGATTCATAGATTTGAGACCCAAGCAAGGTAAGGAGGGTATTATCAACAAAGTAAAAGTATATCATACTTTATGATCTATGTTAATGAATGGAGAGGAAATTCACAAACATATTAAGTATACTAATAATTCAAAAGTCAATTTTGTATATACATTACCAGTAGTATTTTCTCTATGTCTTTCTAATCTGTCTCAAACAAATGGGTAAAAGAAAGTGTGGAACAACGAAAAATAACTTACAAAAGGGGAAAGCATATGGTCAGCTTCCATAAGGGCAACAACCGTGAACAGTGCTTGACTTACCAGGAACATAGTTAATCTATAAGACTGTGTTGAACTGCATGGGGTGAGATCATTTGTATAGTCACAGATCAACTGGAAATCTATTATTTTTCTTCTGTGTCAATATTCATGATCTCCATTCAGAAACTTGTGTATTTAGCTACGTATCAGAGACGTGTAACGTCACAGGGAGTGAGCTGTCTTTAAGTATGTCTGTATCAAAAACATATGAATGTCACCATTTTAGCCTTCTTGGTTTAACATCGTGCTTACACTGAAAATCCTTGAGAAAGTCAGCTGACCTTACAAATGTAAACATTGTTAGATGAAATGCTGTGTGACGGGGAGAGCACTGGGCTCTGCTGCTTTCTCCTGCCCCTGGTGGACCATGACCCTGGGCATAAGTCGTGACTCTCTGGAGGCCTCACTTGTTACATCTGTGAAATGAGAGCTTCACCAGGAGCTATACGAGAATAATCCAATGTTCTGTCCCCAAACAGAGGACCTTAGGCGTGGACATCATACACCCTCTAATCCCACATTTGAGATTAACATGGTTATAAATATTTCACTGAAAACTTCATAGTTGTTTTTAACTGTCAATAAAATTTGCAAAAAAGGAATTATCCTTTAACAGAATCCTGGGAACTTTGTGTGTACCATCTCATACCCACAGTCACCTACTGGGAGAGATATTAACGCTATTCCACAGGCTGAGGAGATTGTGGTGAAAGGGACACGATTCAGATATTGTATCAAAATCTGTGTTACACCAAAACTCGTGTACTTTGCCTTATTTCATATTATCTCATTATAGGAAAACTAAAGAAATGGAAGAAAGTCCGCTGATAGAGTTGGTTTATTTTCATACATTGATGTTTTACTCTACATTTAACGTGAGAAGATTTAAAGAATGCAAAACCAGTTATCAGAATAATAATTTTAGCTTTACATACATGAGTGTTCATTTATTTAATTGCCACATCTCAGCTTTTACAGGGACTCTACGGTTGGATTTCCCTCCCTCCCAAATACGGTTTTCGAAATTGTGAGTTGTGTGAACTCAGACTAAAGGCACGTCTTCTGGCCAAGAGATGGAGAAAAATAATACAACTGTCTGAATCATTTAGATGCCAAAGGATGCCATTAGTGTGCTATGTAAAATGATGACAAAGGTTTTTAAAAAAACTCATCAGCTTAATTGCCATCAGTCTTCTTTGTTAGCAGAGACCTCTTGTTTGTGTGATCTTCCTATTCTGAAGGTTGTTAGCTGCACACACATTAAATAGGTTTTGGTGCAGAGTAAGGAAGTGAATGATGAGAAACTGTTCAGTAAATTCTAGCTCTAAAAATAGTATAGACAAAACACACAGTCAGCTCATTTGAATTCTGACTTTATGTATCGATTCAAATCTTTCCTCTGCTCTTACTGGCTGTTGGCCCTGAGCTAAGTCACTGGGGAATTGTATCACACTTAAAGTTGTGTTCTCATTGAGAATTTAAATTACCTTGAGAAGTGCCTTTGCATTTAACAATCTCTTTTCTTCAAAATAATGAGCATGGAGCATATTAAATAGGCTCCTAACTTAAAAAAATGTTATTGTAATGAAAATATCCACATTCTCATAAAAGCCAAACACATTTGTGCTTATTGTTTCTTCATTTTTAAACAAGAATTACTGTGTTTAAAATAGGTATGAGCCCAATGGGAGCCACCAGGCAGGATTCTGTTTTATGGAGCTGAGTGTTACTCTTGGGTGCAGTTGGCAAAGGGAAGAAAAAAAAGGTTTGATGTTAATCTGAAATGTCTCTAAACGGCAGAACGTGATTTGAGAATGAATGCAACATTTATGGGCGCCTAGGGAATTCTTACACTCAGTCAATTTTGGAAAGAACTTTTATTTAGAGCTGCTGTTATGCCTATGATGGGGTAGGATACGCCACAATTACACATTTTTAGAAAAGAGGATCCTTTGATGACAGATGTAATTTCTACCCCCTCCTCTTTCCCCAGTTAAAAAATTACCATTTAAAAATCCTTTGAAAATGGTTGGATCATTTTTGCACATGCAGGTCTTTTCCAGACCAGATTTATGTAGCCTGTAGTTTTCAGGCAAAAAGAACACCCCAAGGGTTGAGTCCTTTTTGCATATCCAAAATAGAAAGGGTGTGGGTTTTCCTCCTTTGATATGAAGAAGGCATGACTTCTTACCTAACACTTCTGATGGTTTTAAGGGTTCCTGTTTTTAGTAATACCCCATGAGCATTCCAGCCCTTCTCCTTGTATTTCTCATAAAATCCATAAAAACTTTTGTATTTCTCAGGTTACATGTGTGCTTGGATAAATTAGGCTGAGGACACAAGGAAGGAAATGTTTGTCATCATCGGATTGGAAAAATCAATTGTTTCATAAGAGCAAGACCGGGACGTCATTATTAGCTGTTTGGTTTTGAGGATTTTATGGTTGTAGGTGACTGTAGATAAGTTTCAATATCCCCTGCATTGTAAGATTCTGATTATGTGTGTACACACACACACACACACACACAGACACACACACGCACACATACATATCTATATGTTTCTTAATCAAAATAGGATTACGGTACTATTTCCAGTTTTGTTTAAAAATACATGTGTGCATAATCTCTCTCTAAAGGTGATTTTTCATTTTGCCTTATTATTAACATTAGTGGTGGTTATTAACCTTTCCTTAGCATTTACCCTGTGCAAAGCACTCTGCTAACCATACACTTTCATAGACTTGTTTATTCCTCTTTAAGGATGCTAAGTGGACATAATAAATACTTCTTTTTTTGTAGGTGAGGAAACCAAGACTGTCGTCTGCATATCCAAGCAAAAGAAGAAGGCAAATTCAGGACTTGTATCCTGCTTATCGTTTATCTCAAGCCACTCTCAGTGTTTTAACCGTGGTTAGCCTCTTCAGCTAAATGCCTAAGTCTCCCGTTGCTGAAAGCCTTAGCAAAGCAGACCGTGTCTGTGCTCCCTGCATTGTAATTTCGCCGGAATGAGTGGCTGGGTCCTCTCCTGCTGCTGCAACCCTGTTATTGACCCTTCCAGCCACTTCAGCCTTTCTGCATCATGTTATAACTTAGTTCATGTTCTAAAATACATGTGGGTCTAAAGTAAATTCATGATTTAAAGATTTCAAGGAAGATAATGCAATGCAAAGCAAAAATACCTGGGGCTGGCGTAGAAACAGCTCAGCATCTTTACTGGAGTGCCTCTTCTCTAGGTTAGAATGGTCAGGTTAGCAAAAGTCGTTCGTTCTTTCAGGCTGTTGAGGAGAAAATGGTCAAACTTGTTAGTAATTCACTTTTAGAAAGCAGATGTATTCTCTCAAAAAAACTTGAAAGCCCTATCCCCCTTTTTTCTAAGTCACTCTATACTCTTTCCATTTATTTTCAATTTCAGTTTTATAAAGAACTGCACCTCAGCGTAGGAAGCCCTTCTATTATAGCCCCTTAACTTTGGGCTTGAGAGTAACATGAAACTGTATTTTTCACATCTTAATTATGAAGCAATATAAGAAAAATAAGTCAGACAAAACCATCTTAAAGACATCTGTCTATTTAAGTGTAGAATATTATAATCTCTGGTATTCAGTCTGTCAAAGTACTTTATGTGGACGTGTAATAATAGCCATTATCACAAAACATGAAGTATTTAAGTGTACAGGTTGGTTTATGCTCATCAGTTGATAATTTCTATAGGTTTATGAAAAAGACAGGAATATTTAAGCTTTTCTTATTATTCACATAGAGAAAATGAAGAACATAGGTGCCAATTGTTTGCTCAGACTAACTGTAAGCATTGGGTATTCTAACTGGGTGTGAATGTCCCTGAGCTATTCACATAAGCATGGTAATCTAAGCTCTGAACTTCTTTTGAAATAAATTATTATCTGTGGAGGGAAGAGACATAAGCATTTTCCTTTTTTTTAATTAAGAGGTTCTAGAAAGTTTCTGTTAACAAATGGGAAAGCTGTTATTTTTATTCCATTTTTCTTATTTCTCTACTATAGATTTTACCTGATTTTTGTTCTGATTGTTCTGGTAGGTTTTTTTTGTTTTATTTTGTTTTTATTTTTGTGGTTTAACCCTCAAATTTACAGAGAAGGGGGTTAGAAAAATCACGCAAAACTTATTCTTTCATAGTTCTGCCAACAGGGTGAAATATTGGGCGGCCATCTGAGAACAGTGAGACAAAATCTGTTCACTGTTCTCGACTGTGAACAGTCGCTGTTCACGACTCTCCAGACGCTTGCCTAACCTCGCCATGTCTATGAATTCTTATAAATGCTATAAAAACTGCTAAAGTGATCAGTTTCATAGCTCTAGCTACCGAATTTGTCCCATCTTTCAACAAATTATCTGTCACCAAATGCTACCCCTGTCCTAAGCCCTAAAGATGCAAAGATAAGTCAAAAAATAGTTCAAACACGAAGACAAGATATCTGGCCTTGCAGAGCTCATAGTCTTTGTCTCTGGCACTGGCGCCTCTGCCTTGCTTACCACCACATTCCGGCTTCCACTCTACATGGATTATCCTTCGAGGAAGGGAATGGGGAGGGTTCAGACTTGCCGTCCACAGTACTTGTATCTCTTGAGCTGTATTGGAAGCCATTGGAAGGGCCCTTGATTTATTCACCTTGGACCAATTTAGGTCATTTGGGGGCATCCAAACATTATAAATAGAATGACATTTTGTTTTGCCTGGTCTCATAAACCCCATCGGTTGCAATCAATACTCTCTATGGATCCCTGGAGGTCTCTGGTGCAACATGAAATTTGGCTGATAAAAAGAGAATATATCTCAGTTTTGTTAGGATGCGAGCTTTTGATCTTAGGTGAATAATAACTTTTTCACAGACTTGCTAAGTTGTTTAGTTTTCCTAAATACATGTCTAAAGGACACTTCCTCTGCCTGGTGTTAAAATTAACATAGTTGGTATATTAACCAACACCTATGCAGCCATTAATGTTATAAAACCTCTTGTCGTTCCTTATACCTGTGGGTCTCACAGTAACACTGTGAAGTAGATTTTTATCTTGTCCTTTTTACAAGATGAGATAGATGAAGAGGAAGAGTGCTGTCTTTAATTTCACCAGTAGGTAAGGGTCATTCCCTACTTTTAACCCTAGCTAGCATTGCTGTCACTGAAGATGGATTTCAGGGCCATTGTGTTTGCTCTGTGTGTGTGTGTGTGTGTGTGTGTAAGAGAGAGAGAAGAGAAGAGATGAGGGCAGGCCAGCAGAGGAAAAGAGAGGAGAGGGAAAACTTCCATCTCAACTGATTTTCCAGCTCTGAACCCAGACGTCAGACACTTTTTGATGGCATGGAAGGTTTTTCGTTTGTCTGGACTAAGGACGAAAGAAGGACAACTATGAAAAAGAACCAATTGCTACAGATGATTAGGCAGAGAAAATGTTCAGTGTTGCTAGGAAACCAGGTCTGCTGTCAGGCTCAGGAATGAGAACACGTCGGATGGAGGGCACTGGGCTGGAATTTGTGTTTGACATAAACCACTGAATCATGCATGCCAGTGAGACTGAGTCACAAGGCATCCAAGATAAAAACGGGAAAGTTTCCCTACTCCTTTATTTTCCCTCTTTAAAAATATTTTTCATATATTAACTCCTAATCAAAGATTTGGCAATAAATGTGAGATGCTTAGTAATTTTTAATAACACCTGGAGGTAAATAGCCCTGTGATTTAAACCACCATTCACAAAGAAAACCCCTTTCTCCAAAAATAGCAAGCCCAAGGGGAGTTTTAACTTATTTGGCTTCAGAGTTCCTTTGAGGTAATCAAAATTATACAATGAATCATCATTACTGAGTTAACACTTAGACTCTTACTACTGTTTACAGAGAAGACAGTGTGGGGTGTCCTTACCTGTACTCAGAAGAGCTCTGTACTAATCTCTGTTCTCCCACCAAGCAGCCATGTGACCTTGGACATGGCGTCATTTTCGTGGGTCTTTTTCTTGGGTTTCCTTTCCCTCAGATGAATGAAGCCAGAATTATGGGTTACTATACCTTATGAAATGTTCAGCTTCATTTGGTTCCAGGATCACAGACAGGTGTCACCAACCCATAGCTGCCATTATTAATTCTGGAGCACGTGGATTCAAGATCACAAGTTAGATTTGGAGTGGGAGAATGTGTGGATTGGTGAGCAGCCTTCCCATGCTGTTGGAATTATAACGATATCTGGCCCTTCTTGGCCTGGTTAACCTGGTGCTTCACTGTGTTGAAGAATTACCTAACAGTCCTTTCCTAAATCCAGCCAAGAACTTCAGGGGATGTTCTGGCTTTGGATAGTTTATGGTTAAACACATACTCTTTTTTTTGTAAAGACTCCAGGAAGCAGGGAGTACTTGGCTTTCAAAATCCAGAATGTGTTCCTGCCAAAAGCACGTAAATATCTCAAAATTGAGGACACTTGTCCTTAATAGTTTCAGTGTATGTGTGCATGTGTGTGTGTGCATTTTGTTTTTCTGACATTGAGGGTTAAGCCCAGGAAGACACAAATCTGAATCTGTCCAAGAAATAAGAACCGAATAGATGAACTGTAATCTGCTGAATTTACATCTCAGGCCAGGCAGGGTGACAGTTTGTGTTACCATGAGCAATACAAGACAAAGCTGGGTTCAGATTTCTCTGGAGGATTTTCCCTGAAATGCTTTAGCTTTGAGAATTTCCACTATAAATTGTTTACAGTGGAGATTTAATCACATTGTCCCTCCAATGTACAG
Source organism: Galagoides demidoff (assembly GCA_963574575.1). Classification (NCBI taxonomy): domain Eukaryota; kingdom Metazoa; phylum Chordata; class Mammalia; order Primates; family Galagidae; genus Galagoides; species Galagoides demidoff. The sequence continues at coordinate 16,038 of CAUYQV010108369.1, forward strand.
TCTATAATGATTCCGGTGTAGAATGCAGGCAGAGTCTGCCTGCCTTAGCCTGGGATTCAAGGCACCTGATCTCCCGCTAATCCTTCTCAGGTACCCTGAATACAAATCAAATATTCTCCCACTCCTCCCTATCCTGGTGTTTGTTCCCCTTCATTTCCACAGTCCAAATTCTACCTTTTTTTCAAGGCTTTTCTCCAATGCCTCATCTTTCAGAAAGCTTTCTCTGACCTCTGCAGCACACAAGAAAGCTTTCTCTTTTCACAAATCCCCTCCAATTCTGCGTGCACCCATCTTAGTGCATTTATTCTTTTCTACCTCGCATGATAGTTTTTGTTTTACACTCTAGTCTTTCCCCACTGCTAGGCTGTGAACTTCTGGAGAACATGTCTCTGTTTCACCTCTGGGTTAATCACAGCATTGTCCTCATTGCTGCTGACGAGTGACAGTGGGTGGAGGACTGACATCAGCAGGAAGTGCTACTGGTCGGGCGCCTCCTTTGGGGCGAATGTCCTCTAACCAAGCAGAGATTCACAAGGCGGGGATGATAGTCCAAGCTTTGATTATCTGTGTGTATTTTCTTCTTTTTGGTATTCTCAAGATATTTGTACGATCTATTAAAGAGAACTAAGAATTCACGAGGATGTAAGAGAAAAGATAGAAAATTAATAGTTGAAAATTGAAAGAGAGATTGGTTAAGGAGTGTGAGGTTTGCATTCACTCAGACATGCACCCCCGCTCCCTTTTTACCTTTGTTCTGTGGTTGTAATGAGATGGGATTGGGTTTGCACTATATAATACCCATATAGGCTCATTTTTTTTTATAAACATAGGCATTACATTTGATAAATTAGATCTCTGTTCCTACAGAAAAGCTTCTAATATGAAATTATAAATTTAGAAGTATAGTATTTTAGATTTAAGTTCAGAACTATTATCATCAATGAGTTTTTTTTTTTTTTTTTTTTTTTTTGCAACAGAGCCTCAAGCTGTCTCCCTGGGTACAGTGTCGTGGCATCACAGCTCACAATAACCTCTAACTCCTGGGCTTAAGCGAGTCTTCTGCCACTGCCTCCCAAGTAGCTGGGACCACAGGCTCCCACCACAATGCCCCGCTATTTTTTTGGTTGCAGCCGTTATTGTTGTTTGGTGGGCCCAGGCTGGATTTGAACCCACCACCTTAGGTGTATGTGGCTGGCACCTTAGCCGCTTGAGCCATAGGCGTCGAGCCCAATGAGATCTTAATATTAAGTAATCCAGTTATTTAGAGCCACAGAGCTTTTCACGAAGATTCCAAGTGTCTGAACTTGTTGCTTAAGTGTCTTGTCTTACTGATGCAGGATTATTTTATAACCTGATGACAAATCATTTACTGCATAGCCTACTTTAATTGCTAATACTCCCTCAAAAAAGCAAGCTACCCTCAAAGGGATCCTTTATTAAGTTCAAAAGAAAACTTTAAAAAATTCAAGCAAAGTTCACATAGTTGCAGACATGATTCACCACTCTCATTTGTACAAAAAGAACAAAAGTCCCTGGTTGCACTTGACCTGTTTCCATTATTGTTAGAATCTCTTCCTTTAGCCTACCTTTATTGGCTTCACATACACCATTGACTTTGAAGATGAAATTCACTTTGCTATAAGTTGAGCCTCAGAAATTCCAGCCCTGTCACTTGCATTTCTCCCACTTTCTTGACCACACTGCTGTCATTGTCCTTTGCCATGCTCTGTGGCACAGCTCTGGAGTTTGAGACCAGCCTGAGCAAGAGTGAGACCATAGTTCTTGTGGCAGCCACACTTCCCAGAAGTGGCAGGGGAACTCTAGGTCTTGGTGGTGGATGATCCTCTTCCCATCTACACTCAAACATGTCTGTAGCTGATTGCTGAGCCTTGCCTGGAAGTTAAAAAGACACAGATTATTTATGGTTCATTGGGAAGAAGGTTTTTATCAGGGCTGTGCTGCAATGGAATGACATCAAAACCATGGTGGCATTTCTTATCTGTGACACTAAAGAACTGGGGTGAGAGGTTGGAGCAAACAACCAAGTCAGGTTTCCTGTTAGCTCTGCTATGAGTCTGCAATGAGTGAGTCAGGGATCACAGGCCAGAGTTATTTTTTATCTTTTTTTTGAGACCAAGTCTCATCTTTTGCCTAGGGTAGAGTGCCGTGGTGTCTTAGCTCACAGGAACCTCAAACTCCTGGGCTCAAGTGATCGTCTTCGTTCAGCCTCCTGAGTACCTCGGACTCTAGGCATGAGCCACCATGCCCAGCTAGTTTCTTCTATTTTTAGTAGAGACAGGGTCTCACTCTTGCTTAGGCTGCTCTCAAACTCCAGGATTGTAGGCATGAGCCACCATACCCAGCCTGGTTTTATTCTTTTCAATTGAAGTATATAATGCATATATAGGAAAGTACATAGATAGATTCTAAGTCACGAAATGAGTGTCCACTTAATGAAGGCTATTTATGATCACTTGTGATCAATTCAAAATTCCAAATGGGATACATTTGGGTATTTTTATGCCAAATTCTACTAATAAATATGCTTACTGGGTTGATCACAAGCTATTGTTTATACTAGCTCTGTAAGGTCTTGTAATTTTGCTATTTTCAAAGTGATATAAATACAGTTGAAAAAATAATAGAGCAGGACGGCCCCTGTGGCTCAAAGGAATAAGGCATTGGCCCCATATGATGGAGGTGGCGGGTTCAAACCCAGCCCCGGACAAAAACTGCTAAAAAAAATAAAAATAAAAAATAGAGCAGACAATAATTCTGGTATGATACTAAAACAACAGTGGTTTAGGAATAACATTTACTTTTTCTGAAATAATATATCTTCATTATAAATAGTTTACAAAATACAGAGAAGTGAAGATGATAAGTCTATGAAATAATACTTAATACCACCACCCAGACCTAATAACCCTTAACCCACACACACATATATATAAACAAAATTTGAACTCTGTAACTTTTATTGATTAAAATAAAGAAGATGCTGCTTCTAAAATGTTTAAATGTCAATGAAGTGTCTCTTATATGACTGCAGTGGCTGCTATTTAACAAATACTGCTAAAGTTATCTGTATGCCCTTTTACACTCTCACAAATATGCTTGGTGCTCATTATTGTATTTAAATATTAATTTCTTATATTTTTAAAGTGCATTCCTAGAAGTCCAGTTGCTTCCTAGAAAGTTAGTACCACTTAGTGATCTCAAGTAGTAAGATGAGAATCTCATGTTTCCTCTCATCTATTACGGATGAGAATCTTTGCTTTCTAGAGCCATGGCCAACTCTTTAAATTATACATTAAGTTTTGAAAAACTGTTAAAATTAGAGGGATTAAAACTTCATTTTGTCTTAATATGCATTTTTATTATCAATGTGAAAAATCTTTTAAAAATGCCTTGTTACTCATTGGCATGCCTTTTATCCATCTTAATGAGGTATTGATTATTTTTCTTATTCCTATATTTGACTTATTTTGTGGCTAGATAAGCATGTATTTTTCCCAGTTCATTGTGGTCTCATTCATGAATTGTTTTATCACTCAGATTCATAGCTGGAGATCAATAAATTATTCCAGAACTACCTTAAAATAAATCCTAGGTACTGGAAAAATAAATTCTTTTTTATCACTCTCAGATGACTCTTTAACATCTGTAACATTTTCTTTTTAATTTGAACATGCACCTGCCTAGATAAACCCATAGTACAACATGATTTTGAGTGGAAAGGAGTGAAATAGCCCAGTAGTGCTTTAAAAATTTTCACTGAAATAATTTCGAACAAACGTAATTATCCTTCTCGTTAATTTTTCGAATAAGCGTTCATGGTAGCTATTAACTGATCTCTGCTCATTGATAAATGTAATTCAGGATGAGAAATTAACTGGATTTACATGTTCATAGAACTGCAAGTACATTTAACTGATCTGCCAGGAAAAACATACTGAATATTTAAGTTTTAATTTGACATTTATTCTAAGTAACAGATTTTTTTTTTTTAAGGGACTGGCACTTAAAAGCCTATTCATTGTGCTTTGTAGTGAGAGATTTCAAAATTAATGTAAGCCCGTTGAAGGCTATTTATTTTGTCATTTACCTACTAATCATTTGGATATGGTCTGGGTGCCTAAAACAAACCATGATAGCTAAAGCTGATGTCATGGGGATTTGCTCAGTTCATTAGTTTCAGTGAAAATATGTCACCCTATTACATGTGGGTATTTATTGAGGAAATTAGATACTTCAAGTTTGATGGATCTCTCAGAAGCCAGTGAAAAAGTGTTTTCAAATACAGAATTAGAGCCAAGCTCATTTTACTCATTAAAATTTCTCTGAGGAATTATTATCCTTGATTTATTATATTAAATTCTGCTTTTAAATCATTTAAAAAGACTGCATATAGTCTGCATAATCTGACGATGATGTACTGTTCTGGTCAGCTTAACGAACAGCATTTTTGACTCAATTAACAGGAGTTAATGAAGTGAGAGCAGTGCATAAGCGTGAAAATTGAAGCTGTGGCAAGAGGCTGGAATTGGAGGCAAGTTTGAGGTAATGGAAATTCCCATTTCAGACAGACAATGTGTTTTTACTCAAGACAGCTTTTTTGCAAAGACTGGCTGTTAATATGGATTGTTAGTAATAAGAGTTTTAATGTGGGGAGGGAAAATGGCTACACATAGACAAGATTTATTGTCCTATATAAGCTCCTGTTTCTTTGATGTGTCTGCGACGTCACCCTCCTTGGATGGGGTGCTCATATTAAACCACGGCTATGATAATGCTGAGAAAGAAGAGATAAGGCTGGCTGGCTAGGAAGAGGAGTCCCCAGGTGCTCTCCTGGAGGAAATTTGAGTTTTTCGTGACCTCAGTAACTCATTGATGTTCCCAGGACTCAGTTACTGCACACTCAAGACAAGAAAGTTCAACTAGTTGCCTGTATCACCTGCCCCTGTACTCTGCTGTATAACCCAGTCACATGGTCAATTAATGAAAAGGGGGCTGGAAAATATTCTCTCACTTTGTGCCCAAGATAACAGGGCAGCAGGTTTGGGGAACGACCAGAGAGTCTCTGAAATACTGTTACCGCCAGCGCTGATCCTTGGGGAGACTTGATTCCTCAGAGGAGGTGGTGCTGTCCTGGAGTCCTTAGGCATCATGCATTCTGGCACAAGAGGTTTGCCAGAAATAAAGAGCCAGACTCTTTATGCTAAAGTAGGCTTTATCTATAAGAGGAAATTAGCTGAACAGCCCCCCACGGTCTACTCTGTGTGGGGGTGATGAAGCCGCGTTACATCTTGATTTTGCTCTGTAACTGAAGCCAGGCTGGCACACAGCGAGAGCACTGACCTTGTATTCTCTACTATGTCCTCCTGTTACTTCCCTGTGCCAGGAACATGCTCAAGATATTGAGTTAATTTAGGGGAGATCTACAAACAGCTCATGATGGCTCAAAATTCATCTTTTCAAATGTAGACCTTTTTGTTATAAATATATCCATTAGACTGTCACTTGAGGGAGCCTGGGGCTGTGGCAGTTTTTGCTCTCCTCTTGTCCCTGCTGCCTTTAGAGTACCTAATAAACCAGGCGTCCTCAAACTACGGCCCGCGGGCCACATGCCGCCCACTTAGGACATTTATCCAGACCACTGGGTGTTTTTGCTGCTGCTGCCTGTCCTGCTTAGCAGCCAACTCATCCCAGGGCCTGCAGTCTGGCCATCCTATGGTCTGAGGGACAGTGAACTAGCCCACTGTTTAAAAAGTTTGAGGACCCCTGTAATAAACCATTAAGTCTCAATTAAAATAGGTTAAATAAATATATATGTGAATGCACAAAGACTGGGAATATATATGAGATGCTAGTTATATCTGTATTGTTGCAAAACATCCCCTTGTTTGAACCTGTCAACTCTATCTTCTCAATATTAATATCTGATGAGATTTATGTGCAGCTCTCAGCCTGCATAGGCCTGTCTTCTGACTCAGTCCCCAGGAAGTATCAGAAACAAAATTACCTAATTATATCCTATAATTTTATTATTAAGAATGTTTATTATAAAATTATTTTTTAATTTTTATTTAAGGTTGATTAAAATTGAACTGTTTCAACAGATGTATTGTTAAATTCTCAAGTCTAATTCATAATAAAAAGAGAACGAAGGCTCCTCAAAGTTGTATCTTGCAGGAAATAAGAAAATAGTTGCTCCCTCTCAGGCCTCTGCCTCTCTCCTCCCTCCCAATCACTTTATTGAAAATTCTGGGGTCACAGCTTACATTCCAGATGAAGCCCAGAGACTCTTTAATGGTCACTTATATAAGCCTCACTTAGGGCAAGAATAAAAATTATAATTACAACCACCACCATAATGGGTGCGAGGAGACTTGGACATATTTATATGTCCTAGAACATCAAGAATGGAAACTATTGGAATACTATTATTTGAATCTCTGACAAAATATATACCTGGTATTTAAGCAAAGACAACCTTTCAAACTTAAAAATGTAATCAGAAGTCTGAAAACAACAGCCATGACTTTTAAAAGTAACAAGTCTAAGCAGTGTCTGCTGTGGTTGTCTATTGAAAGAGAACCATTAGCACAGTCTGTGATGTGATAGCCAAGCCTTGACCAGAGCGAAAGTTTAGCAGAATGCCTCCGTCTCAAGAACATTTGTTTTTGCTTTTGGTGTCCTGTGAAGTAGGATGCTGTGCTCAAGCATGGAAATGATTACTTCTGTCTTTGCATATCAGACTTCCTGTTTACATTTAAAAAATCCACAGCTCCTGTTATCTGCAGACTGTCCATCAGGGACTAACTAGAAGCAGCCTGTCCTTTGCCAATAGCTGCAGTCCACCCATGGTGTGTTTTCACAGATTGTGAATCAATTTGTAAAGTTAGACCTCTTAACTTTATAACAAAGCATCTCAGAGGCCATTTAACGGGTAATGTGGTTTGAACCATATACATACATGGGCTTAACAGAAGAATAACTTGACATAATGGCTTGGAATGAATAAAGATCTGGGTAAATGGAAGCTCCAAACTGCAGAGACACATTGTTCACATGGCTTCCACTCTTGCTTCTAATTCTGGCATCATTCTGCTCTGGCCTTGTCTTCCCACCAGTTTGTTTGTCATGGCCATGCTCATTATGAAATCTTCGGCAGCAGTTGGGGTGTGGAGTGTGTAGATATGAAGATTGTATAGGTGAAAGACAAAGCACTCACACTGAAGCAAGACACTATTATGAACCTGATCTTACAGATGATAATATGAAGCCACAGAGAGATTTAAGTGTCGTGTCCCAGGTCACATAGCAACTAAGTAAGAAAGCTGGGATTCTAACCCAGGAAGTCTGGCCTTGCTTTTAACATGCACATGGTGTCAGGATCTGCTTCTTACCCCACTTTTCAGGGCCTGCGACTGATCAGGTCTCGGGCCCAGCTTAGGCAGGTTCTGGACGTGGACCGCTAAGCCACCTTGCCAAGGAACAGTTTCTATTAGGTGCCTGAGGGCTATCTACTTTAGCTGGAGAGAGATAGAGTGTGTCTTAGAGGGAGTAAAGCAGTCTTCTTTGAACAAATGGATCTTAGTCTTTAGCAGAGCTTGGTAATCTTCAGCAAAGAGACGCCGTGCTGGTGTTCTGCAGGTGGGAGAGGAGACAGAGTCAGAGGAAGCGTGTCCGTGATAGAATACTCATGCTTTTTGACTGCCTCCTCCTCCAGCCTAATATAAGGCTGATCTTCTGCTTCTCAACACCACAGGTGTAGAGACTGCCAATTCACCAATGCTCTCATCTCACGAGCTCTCTCATGCTTGTTAGAACTAAACCTTTCTCCATGCCCTTTTCACTAAGGTGTTCCATTACAGGTATTTCCTATAACTCTTACTCCTCCTAGCCATAGGCTATATGGGCTGCTACACACATGGTAATAGTGCAGGGTTTATAATTAATAAATAAGTTGTCACTGACACCAATTTAAGTCCATGACATACAAATATAAATATGTAGATATTCTACATTCAGTGCTAGAGCACTGGGCAATGTTCAGGCCACAGTTGTAGTTATTAGAGGGTTTTTGATGGTGAAGAATTCTTTACTTGTTTAGTTTGTTATTTGGGCCTGTTCTATGCAAGGAACTTTGAGCATAACAGTTGAGTTAATGATGTTTACATCAAAGATTGCATGAGAGGGAATATGTTATAAGTATCTGTTTATGATATAGGACTCAGAATTAGGTCTGAAAAGACAGGTAAACACAGGAGTTGTAGGATCCAGGGAGAAAGAGTAGGATCGAAGTGAGTAGGGAAGAATTTGAGAGCAAAGAATTTGAGACTCACTGAGTTTAATTTTGAAGGCTGAGTTGGCATAGGAACACAATTGGTATAAAATGGCTGTGATGAGGGATGAAGACAGCTGACAGAGCCTTTCAGAAGAACAGATTAGACTTCTCTTAGGTTGTTACCTGTCGAGGAGTAGAGGGTAAACTGAGGTGGGAAAAGTAAGTTGGCATATCATGGGGGGCCTCGAGGAGAAAGAAAATTCACCTACTGAGGACCTAAGATGTCTGGCATTATAAATGCCTCTTCTCATTGAATTCTCACAACCAGAAATAGTTATTGTGTTTTCTGTTTTAGCAAGGGAAAAATAAACAAGGTCTGTGCAGACCAAGGTAGTCTCTCAAGGTCAGTTAGTAATATGCTAGAACTAGAATCCAAGCTTGCTTGGATCCAAACATAGGTAATTCCGTTCCATCATCATCTTTCTACTGAGGGCAAGGCAGGGCTATGAGGGATTCTGAGGAGAGTGCAGGACATTGGGCACCAGTTGCCTAATGAGTCAGAAGGAGGCAGACTAGGAGGACAGGACATTGACAGGTGAATGGAGAATAAGAAGCCAGCCATGGGACAAGGTGGGACTACACTCTTCATGAGCTGTACAGTGGGTGATGTTGGTAAACACTAACTGGGTGCCCTGTTTCTGTCTCGGAATTTTGTGTTTGAAAATCATCCTGCTAAGTTCTTTGTAATTCCTGAAACTTCCTCGAGCATTGTCCTCACTTCTACCTTCCTTTAAGGTTTTACATTAAAAAAAGAACAATATTGAGCTAAATAAAATCTGCCCATAAACTCCCAGCATCAACCTTTCAATGGCATGTGTATTCTCATCAATGTCTGCTTTCCTTGAGTTGGAGTCAGCCCACAGTAAATTCCCAAATACAGAATATGATGTACATGGTGTCCTGAGGTCCAGAGGAGAGAAACTGGAAGAGGGATTCTCAGGCAGTTGTGGGGAAAGCAAGGAGAAGGAAGAGTGGGAGGAAGTGTTTTGTTTTTAATTCCAACTTAGTCTCACTTTTTATATTCCTTTATGGTCAGAAATTATATTGACTGTCCTAAGTGCCCTCATCCACAATGCAACAGGCTCTTAGTGTTCCATGATGGCGATCAAAATGAAACCAAACATGTAATTAATCCTACGCTCTCTTCCCTTAAATCTCTAGCCTTTTAGTAGGTAGGTGTTGGCTTATAATCTATTCTTTCTTCTCTGAAGTTTTTATAAGCACATTTACCCATCTAGGAGACAGTGGAATAAAATAGCACTAAATTGTAATTTGATATGAAATCTTTGTGTTTCCCTTGGGGATATACGTCATGTAAGTAAGTGGACAGTGTCGCCTAAATTGGGCCCTTGTGGCTAAATGCAGAACCTCATCCAGTTACTTAAAAACAGAGGGGTGATGACTTGACTGAAAGCGATGGCAACTGTTGAAGAAATAAAATTGGAATTAGAGCAGTTGGAAGGGGAAATACTTCCAGGAGTCCCTGACTATGTAAAATATCCAGGAATTTTTTTCTTAAGTCTGACTTGGCATTCGTGGTTCTTCTAATTCCCACAAAATTAACACATCGCTGACCGGTCATGAGTTACCCAGTAACAAGGATAGTTTCTATGTAAAACTGGGGTCAACAGTGTGTTAACATAGCAGCTGTTCCCTGATTCATTTCTCCCAGTCTCAATTCCCAGTTGTCCCAAATTCAGCCTATTTTATTCTTTTGTTCCTCCTCATCGCTCAGCTGCTTATAATATAGAATCACATATCACCTCCAACATCTTAACACATTCTTGACTGGTAATTTTATGCAGAAACTATCCTCCACGTTGCCAGGAAACTCATAAGTGGTCAGCAATCTGTTAATACATGAACCTGAACAGATTGTGTGATCACCTGTCACGTCTAGAAACTTGGTGGCCTTGGTTGATGAAGAAGTTCCAAGTTACAGTATATGGATTAGGATTTACCCACATACTTCATTGGTTTCAGATTTTGGTGGCCTCTCCTTTCTCTTAACATCCAGACATTTAGGAACCTCCACAGCAGTTTCAGTACATCTGGGGCTTTCAAAGGCTGCTTCAGGATAAACACACCCAGCTATTGGTTGCAAAGCCTGGGTATTTCTCAGGCATTGGGTTAACCTTAAGCCAAATAGTCTCACCAAAATGTTCTGAATTCTTGAGTTAAGCGATTTAGGCAAAGCCATTGTTTTGAAAAAAAAAAAAAAAGATTTTGGCCAAAGCCTCAAAATTTTAGCAGTCCGTGATTCCTCTGAATTTCTTCCTTACCATCTCATATCTGGAAAAGTCTCTTTTCTTTTCTCCTAAAACTGGAACCATCCTGTTAGGATTTTCCAGTGTAATTTGTTTGGTTAGAGTCATGATGGTATCCTCTGGCTTTGCAAAATCTCAGATTACGAGCAGGAATCCTCACTTCCACGGTGTGAAAAGCAAGTCAGACCCACGAACAAAACTTGGTGGCCTTGGTTGATGAAGAAGTTCCAAGTTACATATGGATTGGGATTTAGCCAAATACATCATGATGAGAGCATGGTACGTGGCTATTACAGGATATTACAAAAAAGGTCATGAATATATTTGCAAAAAAGGTCACGAATATATTTGTGCTGGCACTTTACCTGGCTGTCAGTTTCTTTTCCATCCTAGAGGCTCTACCAGGGTGAGGAGGCCAACAGTAGTGGAAACTAGTGGCAAGTGCTGCTGGAGGGCTGGGCGGCAGATGCCGTGGAGGTGAGTGATGCCGGAGGTGCAGGGGACCAGTGAAGTAAGGATGTAATGACAAGTAGGAAAATGTTACTTTTTCCAATTCTGGAAGTTCAGACGTTTCTCATTCATTTAATATTTGCCTCTTTCAACATGACACTATGGCTAAAGATGTAGGAAGGGAAAGGATCTCCGTGACTAAAACAAATGACCTTTCCAATTTTCCATCTTGTGGTGTCCCATGATGATTATGTGCTTTGGTGCTGGCTGGTGTAGCCATGCTGGGAGTCTTTCGCTCATGGAGACTGTCTTTCTGGAGTACAGTTGCCAAACTCATACTGAACACCTACTCTGTGCGCTGGCTGTGGCATTTAGATTACATAGACCTGCCACTTAAGGAAGTCACCATCTGTAGGTGTGAGAGCCAGGCCAGCACCATACTCCTGCTTAATTATAGAACTTCCCCATTTTACCCCCGCCATGTTGAATACCCCACCGCTGTTTTAGTTCAGCTTCCCCTAAAACTAGGCTTTTCCCCAAAATCAAGCACCCTAACCAGCCAATCAGAAGGTCACCCCACCCTGTTGCTTCATATCGCCCCAGACCCCCACCCCTCGTGATTAGTTGTCCCATACCCGGACCACCAATCACTCCAACACTCCAACTTCCCCACGCGCCGACTACCAGTGAAAATTGTACCCCACCCTTCTTGCCTTCTGTACCCTGTAAAACATGCCAGGCCCTGGGTT
>CAUYQV010108370.1:0-35655 GCA_963574575.1 Galagoides demidoff
TATAACTGAGAAAATGACATGAAGGCTGTGTTGATCAGTTTGATGGAAGTATTTCAGATTGCATGTGAAAACCCCACACTGTACCCCAGAAGTGTATTAATGTACATAGTTATCATTCAATAAAAAAATTTTAAAAAAAAGAGTATGTCTGTCATAGAATTCTTTGACTCTGAGGTTCAGTATGGAGTCATCAGTTAACTTCTTATTTTTTTCTAAAGTCTCAAAAAATGGGCAACTAATATTTATAAATGACAGTAAAAGATAATTTCAAAAAACAGATCATGCCAAATCTTATAGACAATAGAAAAAGAAGAAATACTTCAAAATCAGCCCACAAATGTTTTTTGAGTTTGTGTTGTATCTCAAGCATTTTATTAGGCACCGTGGGTGGAGATAAATAAGATGAATGAGGTAAGATCCCTGCCTTGGAAAAGCTCATGATTTCAAGGTGGGGCAACAGAAGTAAGCAGTTTAACATGTCATGCTAAGATCCTCCAAAAATGTGTCACATGTCCTCAGGCTCTACCTGTTTCTGACAGCTCTGTCCAAGCAGGGTCTTCATGTCTCTCACCCGGGAGAGACCAAGGGAGCTGTAGCCTGTCACCCAGGCACTCAGGGCCATTTCCTGTGATTCTAGCCGAGCTCCAACACTGGTGCCTGTCTCACTGCAGAGAGCAGGTTCCACTTAGCGCCCTAGTTCTAATTCTTAGACTGGTGGTTCCCCAATTTTTAGCCTATACCAGGATGATCTGGAGTGTTTGTTAAAACAAATTGCTGGGCATCAAGTCACAGTTTCTGATTCAGCAGGTCTGGGTAAAGGACTGAGAATTTGTACTTTTCCAGGTCAGGCTTATGTTGTTTGAGGACCACACTTTTGAGAACCACTGTCTTAGAATACGCCCTGCCCTTGTGGATTCCTGTCCTGGTAGCCTGCCTGGTGAATTCATCTCTCTAAACTAAGGTGACCAGATTTGAACATTGGTAAAGTGGGACACCATTGACCAGGGTGGGAATGGGGTGTTTCTTAATTAAAAATTTGATCTATGTGGAGCAACAAAAATTTTCATAGAATGCAAAAATAGTATTGTAATATATATATTTTTAATTTCAACATAAGTACACTTTACAAATATGATACAGTAAAAAAAAAATTATGTATAGCACGGCACCTGTGGCTCAAAGGAGTAGGGCGCCAGTCCACCTGGGCAACCTTGCCCAGGAGGGGAGTAGGGAGTTTACATTAGCCTTTTCATTTCCAAATGGAGTTACATTAACCTTTTTAGCAGCCAAAAACTGTATATTCCCTTCCTATTGTCCTGCTGTTCCCTAGCTTATCTTGCATTCTTCCAAAACTTGGGACTTTTTAAAAACGCCACAGGACACAGGGCAAATCGTTAAAAATTGGGATGTCTGGTCACCTTACTCTAAACCTAAGCCTTTCCCTTCCTCTTGCCAGTCTCTTGTCCAGGACCCAAGCCTGGTGATGAAATCCAGGTAGGAGGCCACAATCTCTCCCTATCTCTTTAGTCTACAAACATTGCCTGTTTCTGGGTTGGGTGGTCTTCTCTGACGGCAACCAGTGTAGTGAATCCCGCCATATGTCACTTATAATAGAGTTCTGTCTATTGTACGTCTTAACCCAAATCCCTATCGCTACCTCCTAGGTCTAATTCAGTCTGAACTCCCCTCCCACAGTTAATTGAGTCCTGTGTAATAATGTCCAAAGTCAAACAGGAGTAAACTCAGGATCCCCTTCTCATACTTTCCCCTCTCAGCTTTCAACATGGTTAGAGTAACAAAGGTGACATTTTTTTCAACTCTAGCACTTTACATTAGCAAGTCTAAGTAGAGAAAGAGGATGTGAAACAGATACCTCTGTAGCCTTTGTAATTTAAATGTTCTCCTATGAGTACACTTGTAAGATTGGTGGTGACCAGTGAATCATAACTGAGAATGTCCAAGTTCCTAGGAGTTTAAGAACAGGCCAAAAATTTTAGCTATGGGTACTAGAAAAATGTATTGTATGTGGTTTACTCTGAAAGTTTTGAGACAGACTGTGTCTGTTATTCACTTTCAGGAAACACAGTCGACAGCACCCTTTCTGATTCACCCGTGCATGTCTCAACTCGCTTGGCTTGTTGATCTTGCTGAGATGGTTTCATTTGCTTCCATCTGTGTGGATTTTATGTTTCTTGATGTTTGGGTATCTCAGAATTTCTGTAATGACCCAGGTATTATTGAAGATACTATAACATGGGGGAAAACTGACTTGCTAAAAACTCTTTACTTTTCAAAATAAATGTTTCTTAGACAGTGGAATGTACACATTGTTATGAAGCCCAAGATCAGGCAAAGCAAGTCAGTGATGGTAGAAGTTGGCATAGGTGCCTTGGGTGTATCAGGAGAATCTTGGGGGTCAGTGTCTGAAAACTGGCATGAGAACAGCTTGAACTTGGTGGGAGTGTTCTGTATTTTGATCTGGCTGTGGTTACATCATTCTCTGTGTGTGTGTGTATGTGTATAAACTCACTAAGCTCCAGACTTAGATTAGTGCCCTTTCTATATATATGTTATGAGTGTACTTTATGTATTTTATGAATGGAACACTTTTTAAAAAAGGGATTAAAAAAATCTCTAAGATGTGAATGCTTGGTATAGTGTTATATGAAATGCAAAAGCATATATTTTTCCTTTTAATTAAATTTCTAAATTAAAGATTACCTCCTTGTGCTTTTAGCTTACTGTGAGATAATTTTCAAGACCAGTGACATAGAACCAACCCTAATCATAGAATAAGAGAACATATTAAAGCCATAAAAAATGTGGTCACTCCACATAGAGATGGATGAGCTTCTCACAAAAATCATGGAGCACCACAGACTAAAAGCTCATTTTCTACATAAATAACTAGTGGATCTTGTCTTATTTATTCATGTCAGAGTAGAAAGTACCAGAGTTTGGAGTGATATGAATAGGTCCTTGAACTACGAATCACCATCACCACAGCAGAAAGCCTTGCCCAGAGAGGCAGAGGTAGATAAGCAAAGCCATGGTTCTACTTCATAATATGGAAATTAGACCCATCCATGGTACAGTAGTAAATTCTTCATTCAGACTCCAGGGAAGGGTGACTGTGGCTAATCTAGTCCCAGGTACCATGGAAACCTAAAAATCCACAGCTTCTAGACTTAGAAATTTTTTTTTTAGAGGAAATTAGGTACCTTAGAATACTGGGTAGTGATATTCTTCTTTCCCCATTTCCCAGGAAGAAGAACCGGCCTCCCAAGTCCATCAGTTACTTGGCCAGGGTTCTCCAAGTTCAGGATCCCCTTCAGAGCCTGAAGACTCTCTTTTCTAGCTTACATAGGAAGCAGCAAATCAAGCTAACCAGAAAAGCCTGCAAACGACCCCAGAGTTAAGCAACAGCATATATCTTTGATATCCAGTCTTCAAATTTAATCTACAGATACTAATTAATGTAGAGAACAATAACTCTGTTATTAAATCAGCAGTGATAAAAACAGGGCATAGATATTACCGAATGCTAATTGTCACTTGATGACTCCACACAGTTTCTGAAGTGAGCAAGCGCGTGAAGGTATAATTCAGTGTTTCTAACACACGCCGAGATGTTAAATCCTCGTTATGGTGTCTTAATAATCAATTGGACTCGAGCGCACGATATTTGTCTAATTAACTCCACATCGACACTCAGGAGCCAGCCTTTCTGGCCGCAGATGATGGATTAGTTATGGTGGCTTGGGCTTGATTACTGGGCGTGGGGCCTTCTCTATGCTCTGGAGGCTCATCTCCAGGGCCTGGGATCAGCCAAAGAAGCTCTGGGGCCTGATGTGGCATTTCCATTACAATAAAGTAAGAATGAGAAGAATAGAATGCCTTACTTAAAGTTGGATTTCCTACTTATTAGAAGTGTCTCATATGTTATCTCTCTGGCTAACAACCATGTACCACCCACCACAGTGAGATGCTCAGATCTCGTTGTGAAGGGAGGAGGCAGGTCAAGAGTAGCTTCAACCTTCCCTTTTCACTTTCCCTACTCAGATGTCTCCTTCAATGTCCTGGTCAGTTTTCCATGACAATCTTCTCTTTTTGTTTGAGACAGAGTCTCACTATGTTGCCCTCAGTAGAGTGCTGCAGTGTCATAGCTCACAGCAACCTCAAAGTCCTCAAAGCAACCTTAAGTGATTCTCTTGCCTCAGCCTTCCAAGTAGCTGGGACTACAGGTGCCCACCACAATGCCCAGCTATTTTTTTGTTGCAGCTATCATTGTTGTTTAGCAGGCCCGGGCTGGGTTCGAACCTGTCAGCCTCGGTGTATGTGGCTAGCACCCTACTCACAGAGCTACGGGCGCCGCCCATGACAATCTTCTTACTCTGACGCTTCAAAGCGTATTTCCTTTTTTCTTCCACCAATGTAGACCTCTTCATTCCATCGCTGTCCTTCAGCTCCCAGAGCTCTAACTGTACCACTTGCTTGGTGCAAGTCTTCATACCTACCATGGTGGATACATTATGTTATCTTCTACCATCAATTAAAAGTTGGTAAAACTACACGTCACACCACGATCACAGATTAATGGCAGATGAACCCGAACATGTGGATCATTACTAAAGTTTTGAAATACACAAAAATCAAGAAATGTAAAATCTGCATGGATAGAAACCAATGAAACCCCCTCCCAGCAATGCCAATAAGCTGAGCTAGATAAAACTCACATGAGTCAAGCCAAAAAGACATATTGGGCAGCACCTATGGCTCAGAGGAGTAGGGCACCGGCCCTATATGTCGGAGGTGGCGGATTCAAACCCAGCCCCGGCCAACAACTGCCAAAAAAAAGAAAAGACATATTGACTGTGTTTCTTGGACCACAGCATAGTCTATCTCACAACTGTCCTTGTGAGCCACATGTTAATATACATATAAAATCTCTAATGGCATCAGAAAAATAAAGAATTTTACATACACACATGTGCATGCATGAACACACACACACACACTCATATAATCTTGGAAGTGAGGAAACGTTTTGTAATTAAGAGGGAAAACCCAAAAGCAATAAAGAAAAAGATTGATATATTGGTAGATTGGCCTCATTAAGCATGAAAGATCTATACAGAAAAGATAACATGAACAGTTAAAAGCCAAGTCGTAGACTGGGGAAACACGATTAGCAATATTTACAGCATTAATATCTAGATTATATAAAGAATAGCTGCATATCACTACCAAAAATAGATAAATCATCCATGGAGACTGAGGATATGAATGAGCAGCTCATTGAAATAAAATAAATATACGGAAAGATGCTGAACCTCATGAGTAATCAGGGAAATACCAATTAAACCACAAAATACAAATTACCTCTCAAAACCTAATAAAAAAATAACAGTCTGTCAGTAAGAGCTCAGGGGAAGGTAATTCTTGGATGCTATTGGTGAGAATATAAATGTGTGACTCTTTTAGACAAGGCAGTTGTTGATATCTATAAACATTAGAGGTGTAGATGCTGATTGCCTTCTGGTCCCAGGCTCTGAAAGGGGAGTTTAGGCAATTTTGGGGAGGCTCTTCTGGTGATCCAACCCCATGAAGAGGTTTCAGAGGGTCTCAGTAGTAGATCTGGAACAAAGAGCCACAAGGGGATTCTTTTTTCCCCTGGAGGATGAGAAGCAGAAACCTGTTTTGAGCCTGTTTTTTCCATTTGTGGCAGGGACTGGGTGCCAGCACATTCCCAAGGGTCATCCCTTTCACCTGCCCTGTAGCCCAGACAATTGGGACCTTGTTTTGTGAGAGCAGTGAGATGGATTATATGGCCTCTGGCTCTTTGAGACAATCAAGTTGTCCTTCACACTCCAAGTGGATGTAATTAACTACACTGATAGGATGTTATGCCAATAGCAAGGCAGAAAACACCGGAAAATGAGTGGAAAGGATGCCTAGTGAACTGTAGCAGAGGCAGGGAGAGGAGTCGTCAGCCGAGAGTGCTAGGTGGCTCACCTTCCCCTGTGAGCTTAGAGAATGACTTTGGCCCCGTGACTTTCCGAAGCAGACATGGAGTTTTACAAGCTCCAAGCTGAAAAAAAGAAAAAGAAAGAGGGTGCATGCCCTTTGGTTCCCTCTCTGAGTTGTAGGTTGTTTCAAGACAAGCAATGGTCAGAACAGAGGCAACCCCAGGAGCTGGGAGCTTTTGAGTCCAGTCCCAGGACAGTTCTGAATGAGCTGCACAGCCTTAGGGGGCCCCCGGGCACTGCACTGAGACTCAAAGTCTGCCTTGTCACATGGGGAGGGGGTGAGCTGACCTCAGCACGTCTTTCTGCTCTAATGGTCTCTGGTTCTACACAATAGCAATTCGCAGAGAAAGACAGTGAAGTTCCGGAAGCGAGGAGCGAGTCAGATCACTTTGGATGATCTCTTTCATTTTGTTTCCTGACGAACCATAATCAGAAGTGATATTTGTAAGCAAAGTGTATCAATGTTTACTAACGGCTCATAATTTTAAGTAATTAAATACTAGTTAATTGATTTCCTGAATATTAAATTGAAATTTCCAGTAATTGTCCTCCATTAATGGATGTGCTCTTATAAATGTTTTTACTATAATAAGTCATAAAGATTTCCTGAATAATTTCTCTCCAAATCATTGATTTTAAGTTATTGTTGCTAGCACCAATGTATAAAATCTCATCGTGTTGCCTTGTATCATTTTCAATCAATGCAGTTATGACAATCTGTGATTTATGTTTTGCTTTCACGGAATAAAAGAAAGAATTGGTAAAAAGAGATTATGATAATAGGTAAAGTATTTGCCAAGTCGTGTATTACATTCTACAAATTGTATCTTTAGGCAAGGCTGAGTACATCAATGCCTCTTCTGAAGGATTATTCTAAGGATCAGTTACAATTATAAACACAACAGCATCAAATAGTTCCTGACATATATTTGGTGAAAAGGCACCTGTTAATTTGCTAATATGTTTTCAGAAGGCCCTGTGGAATATCTGACATGGATTATATTCTGTGGGGAGCCACCCAAAGGTTTTATGCAAAGTCATGATGGGGT
The DNA here is from genome assembly GCA_963574575.1 of Galagoides demidoff. Lineage (NCBI taxonomy): Eukaryota > Metazoa > Chordata > Mammalia > Primates > Galagidae > Galagoides > Galagoides demidoff. Next base: position 7,079 of record CAUYQV010108370.1, read on the forward strand.
AACTGGTCGTTCTGGTAGCAGCAGGTGGAAGATGGACTGATGTGAGCTGAGCTGAGTGGCAACAACAAAAGCAACTCCAAACAAAGAATTCCAATTAAGGTGTTACTCCAGATGGTTCATACAAGAGATGGTAAAGGCCTAAACATGAGAACTCTGGGTGTGAGTAAAATAGGATTATTTTAAGAAGTATCCTAGGGATTGTTTTACCAGGCCTAGGTTCAGATTAGATCTGCTGGCCAATTGCAATGGCTCACACCTGTCATCTTAGTGCTCTAGGAGGCCGAGGCAGGTGGATTGCTTGATCTCAGGAGCTCAAGACCAGCCTTGGAGAGCTGGAGCAAGGGTGAGACCTCTTCCTTACTAAACGCAGAAAAACTAGCGGGGCATTGTGGTGGGCATCTGCAGTCCCAGCTACTCTGGAGGCTGAGGCAAGAGGATCGATCGCCTGAGCTCAGGAGTTTGAGGTTGCTGTGATCTATGAGGATGCCATGCACTGTACTTAGGGTGAGACTTTGTCTCAAAGAAAAAAATATAGAGAATCAAATCCATCTTTCATCTGGCAACTGGTCTGACACTGGTACTCATAATTACTGGGTGAGTGTACACATGACAGTTCAGTAGACACTTTCTTTTCTCTGTTTTTCTTTTCTCCAGCTCCTTCACTACTCCTAGAAACTGCTTCCTCTACCTCAGCCTTAGGGATGGTAGGAATGGTTTGCACAGTAAGTTACTGAAATAAATGCGAAGGACCAGAAGAGAAGGCAGGAGGGAAAAAAGGAAGAGAAGGAAGTCGTAACATTATGGGCAAGATTATGATGGGGAATTATTGAGTTCCCTGAATTTTGGATCATCCAAACATAATATTTAAGTTTAAAGTGTGATGGAACAAGGCATCATTTTCCTTTTTTTTTAACAAATCCAGCCAATCCATTATCTTTGAGGTGGTATTTTCCTAATTCATTTCAGTGTTTTCTTTCATTTTATTTACGAGTATGTAAGTGATAGTTTTTTAAAGGTTTATTTAACTTGTTTTGTAAAGTGCTTCATAAAAATACACATTTTTATACTAAGGATATTGATGACGGTGTTGATTATGAAATTACGTGTTAATTGTGCTTCCCTGATCTCCTAAGTAAGAAGTGGAGAGAAGTTCATTATATCCTGGCGTCTTGATGGGTACTGGTTTGAGTACAACAATTTCATTATTATTCCAAACAACCTCGGTCACCTATTGAGTTCCCAGCTAACTATAGTATATGAATATTTTCATTATGATATTTTACCATCATAATTTCTAACTTTATGAAAGATAAGGTCAGAATTTAAATATTCTATCTGAGAGTCCCGCAGTCTTAGCTTGTTTATTTGTCTTTCCTTTTTTTATTGGCGTCTGAAGGGCATTTTATTTCTTCTACATGTCAACAATAATCCCCTGTAATTCCGTGATTTTGTGTGAGTTGCCAAAGATTCCAAGTGTTCTAATAGTCCTCAGAGCTTAATACCCAGAATCTCACTGATAATGCCTTGGTTAGTTTCAAGTTTTCTAAGCGATTAGACTCTACCTCTGCCGTTTACTATGTCCTAAAGAGAAACAAAGGAATATCACTCACCAGGTACCTCTAGCTCTGTACCTGAATCTACTAAGATCCTGTGTGAATCTGGAGTGAATCTGGATGAAATGGGAGACAGCTCCAACTCTTGGAAATACCTCCTCAATGAGGCTAGAAATATTAAAATGATATATATTGACTAAACAGAGATAAAACTACAAACTGTCATTTTTAGACACTGAGCGGTAAAAGGGGGAGCATTTTCTGCAAACAGTCTTTGGGCCATATATTTATGTCCTTGGGTTGGCCTTGAAGCTGATGATGTCATGGAATGTGAAGATAGAGGAGAAGGGTCCCTGCATGGTACATGCGATGCCAAGACCATGGCACATTGTTTGAGCGGAGTCACTTGACTTTCTCTCTCTGCTGTCAGGTGGTGGCCACTGGTCACTGTATTTGAGTTCCTTTTATATAACGTGTCAGTTGAGTTACTCTTAGGAGAGTGACCAGAACAATCAGGAAACCTCTTGAGATGTCTTGTTGAGTGTCTGAGAAGGCAGGGCATTTGGCCGAGTGTACTTTGATCAGGAGGTAGCAGGAATTTCCCTCTGTTGTGTCTCTTTCTGCACCCGTGGAATGATCATTTGTGTTGTCCGTCTGGGTCCACAGAATTCGCGAGTTACCTGTTGGTTATTTTGCATTACAAAAAACTGGGGCACATATTTGTTGCTCAAATGACTGATTTCTAGCTGTCAAGATAGTCAAAATTCCTTTGTAATTTCTCACCACATTTAACCCTGCACGTTACAGATATTGGTGATTGAGGGTGAGGGGGGAAGGCAGATGTTATTTACATTCAGACTTCTGAAAGGACCAGAAGGAGAGAATGAGGGTGAAATGAGGCATTTCTGGAGATGTGGGTTCCTAGTGTAGCTGCTTTATCCAGATACATCCATCGTGGAATTGTATCACTCATGTTTTTAAAGAGAGGTTTGTGCTGAACGGTCTCCGTCATTCTTTTCACCCTGCCATTCCAACGTCCTTTCATTTCCTTCCCATTTAGGTTGGGTCTTTGTCCATTTTCTATCGCTATCTGGCCACTGTCACGCAGCTACAGTAGTCCCGAGAGTTCGTATGAAGATAGCAGATGATAGGATATATAGTGGAAACAGCAATTGAATTGCAAATGTAAAGACGTGAGTTCTCCATTAAGCTCCGTCATAGCCAAAATGAGCTTTATCTTCTCTGCATGTGCGTATATTTCTATTTAAACCTATCATAAAAATAATACCCGATTCCTTCTCCACAGAAACACTTCTAAGAAGAAAGCGATGGGGGGATAAGCTTTCACTCACATCGTGGGAGGTTCTCCCCCGCAGACCCAAGCTTGAGGAGAGGGATGGAAGGATTCTGATAAGAAGGAAGACAGTGGCCTCATCTCTGCCACACCAGGGATGTGGTTCAGAGCTGAGCACCCTTTGCACCCTCCCATTGTGGAGATTTTGGAAATTCCGTGTTTTGTTCTGTCATCTCCCTGCGTTCAACTCGGCCTCGGGCAGTATGAAATTCTGAGACTCTTGGCCGTGTAATTAACTTCACATCTGAAAAGTCACTGCCCTGTGGAGCCATGGGTCTCTGCTATTGCTTGAGGCAGCTCTGGGGCCAGGCCTGCTCCTGTAGGGAGAGAACGGCCGGGCATCTGTGCCAAGGCTCAGTCGCCCCCTCGTCCGCTGCCAGTCCCAAGGCTGCAGACTCCATTCAGGAATACGGCAGCGACTTACCTTTGTCCTATGGTTGATTTAATTGCAGTGAACGGAGCTTATTGAAAGTGGAGCTGGGAGGAGCAGTCCCTCCCCGCCAGGGTTTCCCGTGCAGGAGTACAGCCATGCTTTCTATTTTCAGGACCCACTCGCTCCATGGAAATCTCTTTCTCCCTTGCTCATTCCTTGTCTGCTGAATAAAAATTCTCTACACAGTGATGGTTAAAAACATCAATTAACTCTAAAACAATTATTATTTTTTGAAAATGCCATTTTATAAATGTAATAACACGACACAATAATCCAGGGTTATTTAACAGAGCATTTACCCTGAAAACAGTCATTACTCTTTAAATGCAGGAGACTCTAGAAGCCTCTTAACATTACATGGCAAGTGAGGCAGAAGCAATATTGTCAGAAATGCCACGTCCGCTGCATATATTAGCACAAGGTGGCTGGCGACTGCCCTGCCCACTGGCTGCCATTTTCCTGGCATTTCTGGGACCCCAGAGCTTTCTGTTCAGAGTGACAGTGGCTGACACTGACGTGACAGGCTGGCTGTTGACAGAAATGCCCCGTGAAGAGCTGTGTCTCGTGTCATCACCCTCTCACTTTCCACACTGGATCGAAACCTGACTGCGTGGTCAGTTGGGAAGTGCTTCCTGCAGGTCCTAACAAATTTCGGAAGGCAGTGATGGAAGGGCTGCTGCTGTTTGCCGGCCTCGACCCTCCTGTGGGTTTGTGGCATGCCAGCATCTTCCAGAACCTTTGTCTCACGGGCTGCAGAAGCATCCCTGACCTCACACTTCTCTCCCGTAAGAAATGCCTGTGAATCAGTCTCTTCGATTGTTGGCTCAGCCTGAGTGCTGCTGCTATTTTTGGACCTGGAGATCACATGTGAGATTTTTGACCTACATGGAATTTCTGTTACACTCCACACTTGAGGTCTGGGGTTCCATCTGGAATGATTAATGTACCAGTAGTGTGACTATTACATGTTTTTTAAGGGCTGGATGGGTGAGAGGTAGAAAAGATGCCCCCATCCACATGGACCTGGGCTGTTCACGTGGTTGAGAGCAAGAGCTACAGTCTCTGCCCAGTTGTGGCCGGCAGGCATCCGGCACTGACGTTTCTGAATCAGAAGTATCCTTGTCCTTCCAAGGCAGAGCAATGGAGCAATGCTGTCACTGGGATCAGCAGACTGGGGAAACTTGTAATGACTTCTGTGATGGGGGCTTCTGGGGTTTGGAGTCCTCAAGGTGACCACCATGGTGGTCTGTGAGCATCCATCTTTCATGGTTTGAGGTTTAGTGTCCTTAACTATGATCCCCAAGTGCAATGTCCAAAGATCCCCAGTAGATTATGCTCTGTGACTCCTTTATTGTCACCAATTAATATGAAAGTGTCAAAGTCAGAAGTGATTGTATTCTAACTAGAACACAGTTAGCTATATCTGTTAAAAATCAAATAACATCTTGTCCCTGTATTTATAATAAACAAAACTAACTGGCTGGTGAGAACTAGTGGATGTGTGATCAAACCAGGGGCGGTCAACCACGGGACAACCACCCTATTGTTCAAGTCTCCTAGATTCCTTAGGCCAGTCAGACTGAATCAGAACAGGGCTCTTATGGAAGAATCTAGAAGGCTGGTGGGAAAACCTTGGGAGAAAGCTTAGAAATGTAAACTGTTACAGTAAGAACAAAACTTGGACTTTGTACATAGTGGCAGGGGAACTGAAACGTGGGATTTCTGGCTGTAAGTTTTGTGTGTGTCCTTACACTTCTTTGAGGATGGAGCTACTGTCTTTCATTTTTGTTTCTTTCACATCATTTGTCAAACTTTTGCTGTGTTCTGATCACTAGTAGGCTGCATTGAAGGACAGGAGTCCCTCATCTCTTTAAAAATCCTTTTTCTCTGTTACTCCCCGGGCTGTTTCACTTCTCACATGTACACACCACTTCTTCGTTTTGGAAGTAGCTGTTCTTGGTACCAAATCCCTGACTACAAATGATTTCAGTGGGCAAAGCCACAAAATAACTTCTGCAAGTACAATATTGCTTGGAAACTCACTTAGTCATTTTTTTTTTCATTCACTCAGTCAACATCTCCCAGCTGTCTGTCATAGGTCAGCAGATGTGCTAGGTAGAGGGCAAGTAGGGCACATCAGACAAGGCCTTCACGGGCAAAACTGTCATAGGGTAATAGTGGAGGCAACCCCGTAAACTGCAGTAGAACCTCTGTAAGTTGATCATCCACGGGGCAGTAGCAAACTGGTCCACATGCAGAGGTGGTCAACATAAGGAACTAGTCCTACCGTACTGATACATACATGAGGTGCATGCCTGGTCTCTGAAAATTAGATCGGTTTAAGGAGGTGGTCAGTGTAGGGATGGTCAGCCGTGGAGGCTGTGCTATACTAACTGGAATCCTATGTGCTAGTGCGGTCACAGAGCATCTTCTAAAGAACATTCAGAGCCAGGATGGTCAAGGGAAGAGCCCATTTGTGGAGGTCAAGGTAATGGAGTCACCTTCAAAAGAAGCTGAATTTCTTGAAGCAGACAAAGAACAAATAGATGTGGAGAGAAATCTGGGGAAAGGTAACAGCCAGTATGCAATCCCAGGGAAAGTCCAGAGGAGGGGAAATTGCTTTTACTGTTAGAGTCAGGGGACGGGACTGAGAAGACACTCAGGGATCAGGTTGCAAAAGGAGCTGTGTCCCTCGGTGGGGAGTCAGGGACACAATCAGAAAATACTTTTTGAAAAAAGTAGAGGACAATTCAAAAGCTGTATTAGCCTGGTAGGAAAGCCTGGTTAGCAGGAGACTATCACAGCATTCCAGGCAGCTTTTAATGGCTGGGAGGCAGAACTACTGCCTTGTCACATACAGAGCTGGGGATGCTGCTGTTGCCTATATAAAAGTGAGTGCTTTTTTTTTTTTTGCCATGCACATTCTACATTTTGCTTCAGACCCCCTACTGTCTGTTGCACACCACCCAGCCGGTCCCACTCTGCTTGTTCCAGTCTAGTCATTTGGGCCTCAACCACGGAGACAATGGGGGGGGGGGTACAGAGGAAAGCAGTCTTCACCAGCCGAACAGCACATTTATAAAACAGGCAGCACACTCCTTTCTGGAAATATCTAGTTCCATTTTTAGCCTTCTCTTGAGTGTTCTCAGCCCTATAACAAGGGCACTGCCCTCTTTCCTTTCCTGTAGAATCACTGACCTTTTCAGTGGCATTAGGAGAATAGTATAGTACTTGTCCCTCAAGGGTATGGATTAACTAGCGGCTGCCTGAGAAGCAATTCCAAGTGGTAAACGACCCTAATGGAATAATATTCCTTTTCCTTATAATGTGCTGCCTACCAAACATAGAATTAACATCACCCCAAAGACTCGACTCCACCAGCGCACAGACCCCCCAGAAAGCCACGCACAGAGGCGAGCTTTTGTAGAAAGCACTTTAGGGGCTATACTTGGGAGAACAAGGACCCCTCAGGGCTAACTATTCGCAGAGCCCTGAAGATAAAACAAAATAGCTTTATTTAAAGATTTATTTAAGATGTTTTAAAAATTGAGTAGAACATACATTTTTAATACTGATTGATATTATTGTAAAGCATTCTAATGAGAATCAGCCCCCTGGGCCCTTGCCGGCTACACAGACGGAATATTCCTTTACGTTCCTACCATGAGTCATGTTTTAGCCATGGATTAATGCACTGATAAAAGGTGCCCCCATTCTGGTAGGGGCAGAGAGAGAGAGAGAATGCAGAAAGGCAGCAGAGAGAAGAAAGAAGAGCAAGAAGCATGGTGGGTAGAAATCACGTTTTAGGTTGCATTTCGAAAACGCTTCCAAAAGGAAGAGGCTTCAAATGCATGTTCTGAAACATGCCTTGTAGTTTAGAAAAGGTGTGCATCTGAGAAGTTCTTGAAGGCTGTGAAGTCCAAGACACAGCATTGACAGAACCATGTATGATTCCCCTTTTGGACCATCGTCTATCTACCAGGCAATGACTTCTGCTTTTACCTATATTAGTTTATTTAATTCTCAAAACAACTGTGATACTTTCCCCATTACACCGATGTAAAAAAAAAGCAAAGTTTGGAAGTATTTGATAACAATTCAAGAAAGCACTCGAGTGAGGATGAATGAAAAGATACTTTGACCTAAGAACCTTTCTTTCTTTCTTTCTTTTTTTTTTTTAAAATGTGACAAGACCATCCTGTCTCTGTTAATGAGCCACCTGCATCCTTGGTCATTAGGATTCCATCTCAGGGAATTATTTACATAGCGTGGTGGTGAAATTTGGACTCAGGGGTCAGAGATGCTTTCTCAGCTCTGCCCCTTGATTTCTGTGAGACACTGGGAAAGTTACAGAATGTCTCTGAGCCTTGGTAGTTATGAAATGAACACAATATTGTCAGCACCTTCATGGTCATGCAGGGCTGTCTAAACGAAGGGAAATGATCCACTTTGAGTTACATGGTGCTTAGCGCCCCAGCTAAATAAGTGCACAGCTGAGAAGTATCTGAAGTTCTTAAGAGAAGGGGTCCTCGCTTTGCTGGGTGGGTACACTGCATTTCAGAATGCCCCTGAAACTCTATCAGGTCTGGAGAAAATGCTGTCTTGCTGTTGAACATTTGGGCAAGCTCAGTGTAAGTTTTCGGTCCAAAGAAAAACCCCAATCTGACAAATTCACCGCCTGTGAAAGGGTTTCATTAGTGAGCTTTCTATACACAGCTCTAATTACTGCTACTCTGACTGCCCAGGGGAGCAGGCTGCTAACTAGGTCAGGATCTAAGGAGCCCGGTCAGTAGCCTCCTGGGTGTCTCCTAAGTGCATGACCATCTTCAGGTTTTTGCAGTATTTCTTGCTTTTGAATTTATAGAACCATTAGCTTGGAATCTAAACAAAACACCTCATTGTAATAGCTTAGTCAGTAGGTGGTTCACCAACGGTTTCAAAAACCAGAAGCAATAGTAAGTTCCCGGAGGAGTAGCAGTTGTTGTTTGGAAATAATTCTCCAAATTGCATTTATTTCACAGCAGTCTGAGGTCACAAATTCAAGAGCAATGAGAACTCCATTCAATTAGATGACTTGATCAAAATAGATCTGTCAAGATGACATTCCATCTAAAGAATCAATTGGGATGAAGAAATAATTTAGCTGCTGCTGTTGTTATTTAGATTTTTTATTATTATTTGACAATTTGTTGGAGTGAGGAAGCTGGGCACAGAGGAGTGCCGGGCAGTTCCAGGCATCTGTCACTCGATTAGATGGAAATGCTTCCTTCTCTCTGTGTTACTTGTGCCATATTAATGGCCAAATGGGTGAAAAGTGTTTTCTGAATGAGTAGACAGACGACGGATGAGCTCAGAAAAGGGTATCCAACATGTTTTCCAGCTGGGTGTGATCCCATCTTGTCCCCCCTCCTCTCTTCCCACACCTTAGGACCAGTCTGCATTCGCCAGCCCAAGGCACAGCTTCCAAGATTCACCAGTCAATGCCGGCCCCTCATGCCAGCATCTAGGATTATGTATTGACATTAAACTGTTATAAGATATTATGTTTTCTTGAAGCCACATAGCTGATTTCTGATTTCAAATGGAGGGTGCCATCTATCAAAGACAAATCTTTGAACTATAGGTTGACACCAATTCCATAGAGCATTACCAGTGAAAACCATACACACACACACATACAAACATACCTCTTTCCCTTCAGAAATGGAGTGAGGAGGAAGAAGAGCAGTGAGTGGAAAGGTTAGAGAGGAACATTCCCAAAGATGTTTCCTCCTTCGCTCTCACAGTGCTCTGTTATTTTAACCTTAGCTAGGAGAGTGATGTCGGGCAGATCCCCAAGTCCCAGTTTACCCCTTACTGCCTCTCTTCATTTTTCTCAGTCGCGAGTAATCATAACTCATTATGTCCATCCGGCACTGTGTCTGCTGCCAGAAATTCTTAAAGTTGTCAGAGTCGGACGATATAGCACAGCTCATGTAATTGGAGGAAAGTATTGCTCAAAGAACCTAGGGACCTGGCCCAGGGCGCCATGCTGTAGATTACAGGCCACCCCTATGGCCCAAGTCTGTTCTTAGCTTGTGCCTTTTTTTTAACCACAGACGTTGCCTTTGGAAGCCACATGTCCTTTGGCAGCAATGCTAGTCTTCTGGAGGAATTTGATAAATAAGAGAGAAACAATAACTACACAGTGGAGTTGCAGTTCTCATCTGTGTGTAGTTTAAGACATAAATATAATCTAACAGCCTCCTGGTTGCTGCTTACCTGTTGGCAGCCTTTGACTACACCAGTCTTTCCTGTAGCTTATAGGGGAAAGGGGAAAGCTTCTATTCTGCCTCTCTGAAGGGCCACTGAAATAACTGACACTAGATAGACTAATGAGAATGAAAGCCATAACAAATTTATTAACAGGCCATGAACATGGGACTTCTGTAAATATGAGACTCAAAGAAGAGCTAGATGGGTTAAGCTTTAGTACCCTCTCCACAGGGGAGGTGGCGTTGAGAATTGTGAGGGATAATTAATGATTTTCAAGGGAAACAAATGGGCCCAAGAAACAATGACCTGAAACAAAATTCTTCCGAGTTCTGAAGGAGGTGGCGGTAGTAAGGTGAGGGGCAGAACTGCACTGTGAACAAAGGTTGTCTTATTTGGCAGGTAAACTCTCTCAAGTAATCTCTCAGAGTTGTCCTCAGAAGAACAGATGAAAAGTCTATCTGGGCTTGATAAATGTTAGTATCTTTTCCGGTGGTCAATCTTTCTGGTCATTTGATAAGATTCCTAGGGAGGGGATCTTAAGACATTTGCATTTCTTTTGGAAAAGACATTCCTTAACCAGCTAAGAAAGTTTCAGAGAGGGCCCCTCTCCTACTAGGAAGGGAGAGGGAGAGACCAGAGAGGTCAGAAAGCCCCAGATGCAGAGGCAGGTGCCTAGAAACCTTGGAAGGCCTTCTTATATTAGTCCAAATTGACCAACATGCCTGAGCACTACAATCTTGAGGTATTGTTTTCTGAGCCTTAGCAAACCAAGTAAAATGTCTCTTATGTCTTCTTGAATTCCGTCTTTCTTGCCTTCAGTCCCAGGTCATAGCCTTTGCTGGGTTTTCTGCTCTTGACCAGGTGCATTGCAAGCAGCTAAGTGGTAGGGTCACAGAAATAAAACCAACGCATGCCCACCGTGTGCCAGACACTTTGCTGGCTACTTCACACCCAGTGTCTTACTCACAGAAGCCATCAACATGAAATTCTTTACTTCCTCCAAGTTAATTGAGCTATTAACTGACTCATTACAGAGCCCCGACTTCTTGAGCCTGATCCCTGTCAGGATAACAGCTTTCTTGCGTGACTTTTGAGTACATGCCCTCGGCCTATTTAGTCTGTTTGCAATAAGAATGTTGGACTTTCACATAGAACTCTAGAAAACTATAATCCACAGATACTTGGACCCAGAACTTTGATTTATTGAATATTTCCTTCTGATCTGACTTCACAGTTGATGGCTTTCAATCTGAAATTAGCAGTTAGAAGTGTCTTCATTTATATAAGCCCTACATGGATTTATTCAAGGGCTGGAGTAAAAGAGACTTTGTAATGCCCATGATACACACGCAAGGGGGAGACGCTAGTTATCCTAGCGGTGGGTCTTTTTTCAAAGGATTCCTTTAACCAAGATTCCCTTGTGAATTCCAAAGTGTGATTCAGTTTACACATATTTTTCGGGAACACATCTGTCATGTGTAAATCAAGATGCATTTGAGTAATTTACTTGCCATCCTGAAAACTGTCATTTCTTCTACCTTTATGTCTCTTTATCTTTTCTCTTTGACTGCTTCTGACTATTCTTCTTCTATGACAAAGAAATAGAAAAGCAAGACAAAAATCCAAGGATGAACAGTGCCCATCCCTGATAAAAACGTGCCTGGACAAAGTGCAGAGCCCAGGTTGATGTTTATGGTGGTCGGGAGTCTGCACCCCAAACTTTTGAACTTTATTCTGAGCTATGGCTAGTTCTGCTCCACAGTCTGCTTCTCTGTTTGTGTGTGTGTGTATTTTGCAGAGAAATAAAACAAAAACAAAAACCTTACCCAGACTGAGAGTCTATTGCATAACAGGCACAATGCTGGGCTTTTGAAATATATTGTTTTATTTAATTCATGAAAAAAATATTGGTGAGACAGTTATTTTCCCATTGCATACTTTAGAAAACTGAGGTTCAGAGAAGCAAAATGATTTCACTCAATTATTTATCTAGTTTAACAAGATACTGTGTTGTCCATTGGTGATTTATTTTGGTGAGATTTTAATCACTTAACTGATGTTTATTTAGCTTCCCTTGAATGTCAAGCACTGTGCCGCCCACTGGGTCTATAATGAGAAGCAAAAACTGGAGACAGACTTTAAATAATCACACAACATGAAGTGAGATTGCAGCAGCATCAGTAGCTTGAATGGAGAGCTACCTGCAACTACCGGTTGCCAGAGGAGAGGGATTTGAGAGGAAGATGTGGGCTAGTTAGAAAGGCCAGGATAGGCTTCCCTGAATGTTGAAGGAGTTGGAGTTCATTTGGTTAGGGAGGGTTTTACACCCCAGGGTAGGAAATAAAAAAGCAAGAAAAAAGCACACAGATTTAAAAGACGCTTTGGAGACAAAATCAGTGAGATTTGGTGATAGTCTATATATCAGAGAGGAAAAAAGAGACCTCTCAAGGATGACACCCACTTGTTTGACTGACCTAACTGATTGGCTAGTGTGCTATTGGTTGAAATAGAAAATACAGAAGTAAGACCCAGTTAGAAGGGTCTATCATAAGCTCTTGATGAGTTTGCTTTGGAACATGGCCACATTACGAGTTATTGAAAAGGCTCGGCGCCTGTGTTCAATCAGCTAAGGTGCCAGCCACATACACCTAAGGTGGCGGGTTCGAATCCCCAGCCCAGGCCCGCCAAACAACAATGATGGCTGCAACCAAAAAATGGCCGGGTGTTGTGGCGGGCACCTGTGGTCCCAGCTACTTGGGAGGCGGAGGCAGGAGACTCGCTTGAGCCTAGGAGTTAGAGGTTGCTATGAGCTGTGATGCTATGGCACTCTACTCAGGGGGATAGCTTGAGTCTCCGTCTCAAAAAAAAAAAAAAAAGAGTTATTGAAAAGAATACAAGGTGTACAGGTCTACATTAGTCAGGGTTCTCCAGAAAGAGAATAATGAGAGAGGATTTATTAAGGAAATTGATTCACATGATTGTGGAGGCTGCAAAGTCCCATGACAGGCCATTTGCATGTTGGGGACCCTGGAACTCCAGTAGAATGGTCAGACCAAGTCCTAAGGCCTGACACCTTGGGGTGGTGTCTTGGAGTTTGAAAGCTTGGAGTTCTGCTGTCCAAAGGCAGGAGAAGTTTTTTTTTTCAATCAGACTCTGAGCTAATTGGATAGTACCCACCCAATTGAGGACAGATCTACCCTACTTAATTGACTGAGATTCAAAGGTCAATTCTCCTCTGAAAATACCCTCAGACACACGCTAAAACAATTCTTTTCCAATTCCCTATGTATTTCTGAATCTAGTCACCCGACACCTAACACCAGCCTAAGGTTAGTGCTCTAACATTAGGGTCGACACCTAACATTCCCTGAGTATTTCTGAATCTAGTCACACGATGCCTAACACCAGCCATCGTAAGGTCTGCTGCTCAGCAGAGAGTTCTGAGCTTTTTCATGATGTGGGACATTGATGTTCTGGGCATGGATTAACTCCACGGAGAATAAAGAAGAAATTAAGAGCAGGACAGTGGCTTGGACAGTCTTGGGAACCTTTAATATCAGTGACTTCAACTCAGATAAAAGAAAGATAACCATAGGCCAGAAAGTTAGCAGGGTAGCAGGCTTCTTTTTATATATGAGAAGCTCAAGCAATACTATTTTAAGAAGGAAGGAATTGTGCAAAGATCCAAATGCTTGCTGGTAAGTCAGGGATAAAGACTGATGACAGGCTTAGTGGATTTTATAACAAGATAATTGTGACATTAATGAAAAGCATCTCAGGCAGGGATGAGACGAAACTTAAATGGGAAGACTGAGGACCAAATCAGAGGCAAAGCAGTAGAGACAGCAAGAACTGACACTCCTTACACGAAGTCTAGCTATCGAGAACACAAAAGAATGGAAGTATGACTGAAGGAATAAGACTAGTGGAGTAAATTATGCTGTGTGTGTGTGTCTGTGTGCATGATGTGAAGACAAATCTTTACCTTCTAGAAGTTACAATTTAATGTAGCCTGCCAGACAACAAAGCGGTCTGTCCCACTTTGAATATATGAAGCCAAGAGAGAAGAGGCTCGGCTCACCATGTTTGGATGGTGATTTACTGTGGGATTCTTGTCCAGTTTTGACTGGGGCCCCAAAGCAATGGAAGTTAACCACTTCCATATTGCAAAGCAAGGTGCCACGCCCCTGGCAGTACCTGTAATGGACTAAACGAAATGATTTTATATTCTTGCTGACTGATCGTGTCTAGTTTTTAAATGAGATTAGAGAGCTGGAAGTTAGAAGGTGTTGTGGGTCCCTTCTCTGAGCACTCCTGAGGTTCTGTGAGTGGCCTCTTCTCCAAGGAGGTGCTGTGGAGGCCGCTGCTCTCTCACCTCCAGACTAGATGGGGGAAATTCAAGGAAGCCACACATGGATCTCCACCACCTCTGGGACCAGAGGAGAACACAGGTTAGCTGAGTGCCCTGTGGCAGCGAGAGGAGAATAGCTTGTATGGGGAGTGACCCCAGGCCTCCAGCTGTGGTCACAGGGCTGTGTCTCCTGAGGATGGGGTATGAGCCATGCCTGAAAGAGGATGCCTGGAGTTCTGCTAGCTCCTGTCCAAGGAAGAGCCAGCTGATTTAGAACAGAACAGAGGAAGGGTCCTAGAGTATCCACTGAAGTTAGGCAAGATGACTGGGGATCTTAAGAAGGGTGGGGTCCGTGAGGCTGGACCTGAGGGTGAGGCGTGAGTGGGGACTGAGGAATCAGACAGAAATGTCACAACCTTTACAGAAGGTGGGAAAAGGAGAGCCGTTCACGATGCTAACTATACAAATGGCCTTTGTTCCTGTTCTTGGTTTTGCTTTCAGGAACGTGACCCAGGTAAAGCCTGGCTTTCTTGCTTGTAGCTCATGCAAATAAAGAGCAGCAAAAATTAACAAATATTATTGGAAAGTATGAGAACCTTTCCTTCCGAGACCCAGAAAGGGTCTCTCTCTTTATAACACACCATCGAAGTGTCTTATATTTCCCTCGGTATTTCACATCCTCTCATCTGTCCCCCGTCCCAGATAGCTATCCTCTTTTTCTCAGCCACCCAAACTGTTTTCTAAACCCAGTCAGAATAAGTTCTTGATTCTCTGCTCTCGTTGATGTACCTTTAGGATCTACTCTCCCCTTCCAGGGGAGAAACCCTGCCTTTTCCTCTATAAATTTAGCTTTTCTGCCCTCTCCATCTCTCCACGCTTCTTTGAGCTCATTACTACTCAATACAGTTACAGACCTTCCCAGGTGGTGATCTAGGGACCAAAGCTCTTACCTTTTAGGAGTGATGGAGGAGAAGCTCTTACGTATTCCTGTTTTAATATTTTAGCTTTGCTTTGACATAGCATTGTTAAATGCTATGGAAAAAAGCCAGAGGAATGGAGCTGGCAGGGTTGGTGGCGTGGGTCCTTGAAAAGAAAGAGGGGGACCAGAACTCAGGTGGAGGGAGGAACTTCAGACAGGAAGGGGACACTCTCGTCACTGCAACAAGGCCGGGGGCCGCAGGGGCTGGAGAGACAAATAGAGGGTGGTTGCAGGTGAACATTGCAGTTGAAGGGTAGATGTGAAAAAAAAAATTGCCTTTTGTGTAGCTGACTTACCTGGCTAATAAAAGTGGTGAAGATATGGGGTGGCGCCTGTGGCCCAAAGGTGTAGGGCACTGGCCCCATATGCTGGAGGTGGTGAGTTCAAACCCAGCCCCAGCCAAAAACTGAAAAAAAAAAAAAAAGTGGTGAAGATAGTATTTGAACCAAATTAGAGACAATATTTTGCGTCAAATATTTATTCATTTGGGCAGCGCCTGTGGCTCAAAGGAGTAGAGCGCCGGCCCCATATGGTGGAGGTGGTGGGTTCAAACCCAGCCCCAGCCAAAAAAAAACTGCAAAAAAAAAAATTATTCTTTCACTTGTTTGTTCATTCACTTTTTTTATTAATTCAGAAAACTTTCACTGAGGCCCTGGACCATGCTGGTCCACATGCTAGGTGCTGGAGGCTGAAGACAGAATGTCAGAGACGCAAATCTCTGCTCTCATAGAGTTTATATTCTAATGAGGTTGGGGTGGACTTTTGGCACACAAGCAATGAGTACTTAACTTTAAATATTGGTAAACATTTTAAGGCAAATAATACAAGGTCATAGGCAAGAGAAAGGTTGAGGTGGGAGCAAGAGGGGCTGCTTTAGCTGGTGTCTGAGAATATCTCCCTGAGATGATATCTGAGCTCGGGTCCGAATTAGCAGAGGCATCTCCTCACCTGTGGTGTGTTTAAGACATAAAGAGAATAATTATCAATGAAATTAACGCTTGAGCAAAGAGACCCAGCCTGTTTTGGAAGTCTTACATAAGATCATTTTTGTAACATATACTTCCCCCAAAGTAACAGCACACATCTAACACTATATTTCTTGATTGATTTGAATGTTCTAAGTTCTGATGGATGGAGATGTAAAGACTGTGAGGGCTGTGATCAGATCCCCAGCTCCAACTTTGCTTTTCCTATTTCTTAACCTAAGGTCATTTTTCTTTCTTACTGTTCTTTTATCTTTCTCTTTCGTATGCATCTTTGCAACCCTCTCCTTATATTCTGTAGGGCAAAAGTCATATGTATAAATAAATAGCATATTCTAGAAACCCAGTGGTTTTTCTCTTCTGGTTCATCGCTTCTCTGGCCACCGAAGACTGATGTGACGTTCTGCATCTACCTTCATGAATTTTAATTAAAGAACCATGGATTTCTAAAAGGTTGGTTCTTTTGTAGTTTCACCTGCCCAGAAGCTGAGCACAAAGATTTGGAAAGTGAAGACAGGAGTTGTCTGCAGAGATGGTTCTAGAATCACAGGACTTCTTGAAGTGGAAGAGACAATATTTTAACCCAAACTCAGGTGCCTCTAAGCATATCCTGCCATCACAATTACCTGAAAATAAACATAAATTAATTGCATGGAAGATTTAGATCACGCATCTAGACATAAATTAAGTGCACTTACAATTTAGATTATAAAAGGAAGAGGGAGTGGAAGAAACTTACAAAAACCCCTCAAAGATAAAAGTTCCCTTATTAATGAGGGCGGAAGCTTCATCCAGAATCCCTTCTGAAAGTAGAAGCTTATTTTAGGTTTTGCTACTCCCAAATTAAAGAATTAATAGTCCACTTCTGCCTATTAAAATGGTGCATAGCTAATCGTGTCTACACCTATTTTGCACACGAGAAGTTAGGCTGAGACATATGCCGGCAATTTCTATTCATTTATTCACTCAGGAAGCAAGCGTTTATTGTCATCTCCTATACGCCAGCGCGGTGTTAGGCTAACATGGGCAGTAGAGTGCAGACAGACCTCGCCCCTATCCAAACTGAAGTGTGACATCCTGGTGGTTCTCCTGCATCAACCACCTCTATGCTCAGTCCCAGCCGAACAAAAAGAAACCATGCAGGGGGAACACACAACTATTGATGACAAAACCTATTAATTGTAATAAAATCCTGGACACTGGCTATAGAAAGGAAACACCTCTGGTTCAGGAAATCTCTGAAAAAATAATTGTTCTGCTTGGCCCTTTCTATCCATCCCTTTAACCTTCTAGTGACCATGTTTTCCTAACGAGATGGGAGGTGCTCGCCACCAGTCCGGTATTCTCAGCTGCAAAGTGACTATGTCAGTGGTGCGTTATTGTCATTTGGATGTCTTTTCTAGGCAATGATTTTGCAGCCCATGGGGTCAGAGGCACCTGCTTGCTAGGCTGTGCCTGATGGACATTTGAACAGTATGCAACTGCCTAGCCTATGCTCAGGGGCGGGGTGGGATGTCAGGAGCGCGCAGACACAAGAACTGTAAGAGTCAGCAGTCTTGTAACTTCCTACTTTGCCCAGAATTAATGTGAGTCCGCTTAAACAAATATGCTTTCTTCATTTGCCTCTCCTTGAGAGTCTCTTTAAAATGGAATTTCCAGTTGCAGTCCTGAGGCAAACAGCCGGGATATTCTCTACCTACCCTCCCTGTCGAAGCCACTTTCTGTCCTTCTTACACTGTCCTTACTTTGTGCCGGGACATAAGTCCTGAAAAACCATCTCTGGCAGCCAACTGTCCTATACACTGTGGAACTGCTCTCAGATAAAGAAGTAAAATGTATGATTTCCAAGAGTTTAGGGCTGATTTGTCCTTTTCATCTATTCTGACATGATTTAATGTTCCAGAACTTGTAAAGGGAACAGGGTTTTTTTTTTCCGCATTTTTTTTTTGTTGTTGTAAAATTTGTGAATAATTTATCAAGTGACTGAAAGAGCTGCAGCTTTAAATTATTAAAATGCATTTTGGTTTTGAAAGAAGACATTAGAGATGTTTGCCTTGGCCTATTCTTATGCCTTTGTGCAGCAGCGAGAGATTCCTACAAATTCAGGGAATGGGAAGGTGATTTTCCGTGATTTATAGGGTGACTGAGAAGGAGCCAAGGAAAGGAGAAAAAACACCAAACAAACACACGAACAATACAGACAACTTTCATTTATTTAAGACAGAGCCTCTTTTTCCGAAGCGAATAACCTTTTGTTACATCTCCAGAGAAATGACATTTTCTTTCCCTTCTCCTACTTTGCAAGGACAGCAGATGGGTGGGGGGGAGAAAGCGAAATAAATGAGAAGTAAGGCATGCAAAGGCTCCTTGTCATTTCTTCTCCCTGTCCACCCTTCAGCGAGCATGTGGAAAGCACGGCTCTGCTTCCTCCGATTTGTCACACGTCAGAGACAGTGCACAGCCTCTGATCTCCGGAGAGCATTATCCATTCCCGTTAGTCTGACCTAAATAATAAATCTGTCCTGGGCCGGGAAAATAAGGAGATGCCTAGAATATTTCCCATCTGTCCTGAGGGCCCCTGGTCTGGCCCATCTGCCTCCGTGGTGTGGATGTGGGGCTTTCCACAAAGATCTGGGTCGACTTCTGTTAGTGACAGAAAGACAATTGAATATCAACTCATCTTGTCTTCCCTGGGACAAAATAATTGTGTTTAGATAGTTGCCTGTGTTCTCTGTGCCTGGTATGCTCTTGGCCAAAGAATGACCAGACCCACCCAAAGAAAGGCCTGGATGAAACGAAGTTTATTGAGGAAGAGAAAGATAGGTTCATAGAGCAAGATGTAGATTTATAGAGCTTGTGCCTTCCCCCTTCCCTTAACCCACCCTTCCTCTTTGCCAGTAATTTCTCTTCAGTGGTGCCAACCAAGGGCTCTCAACTTCTCCCCCAAGGGAAGAGGACGGTCCATGCGTGTGTTAGAAGCAACACCGTCTAGACTGGTGTGAGGCTGGCTCCTGGCTTGGCTTCAGCTACTCTCCACATGCTAACTATAAACCCCTGAAAGAAATTTCTTTTGGGGTTGGAAATATATTTTCCATGATACAACTTAGATGGAGTAAGTTACAAAGCTAAGTGTTGTAGAAAATATGGCAGAGGTTCTGCCGTACGGAACAAGGAGCCTTCAAAATAGCAATCCCTTAGGTGCGTGACACTGCTCCTTGATTTGGAAGTATTTCTTATCACACCCACTTGATCTTTTTCTCTCATAGTTTAGCCCCTTGCTCTGAAAAGGAAGGGAAGGTGATTACTCTCTAAATTGAAACTGTAGTATGCCCATTGTCTCTTCTGCCTACTCCCAGGATGGCTGTCATCATCATTTATAAGTTTATAAACATGACTATAGTACCTTTTTCTTGTTAGACGAGTGATAGGTGGTAGAGCTGGTGTCACACTCAGGTTGTGTCATGTTCACTGTCCTCTGCTGCACGTGGCCAAGCCTCATCTTTGACGTGCAAACCAAAAGGAATTAGAAAACCAGAGCTGCTTTCAAACCATTCTCTCCTTTGATCCCCCTCCTCAGAAAAAGGAGCTAGAAGATGAAATCTGGTCATGAGTCATTTAACAACATTTCGTCGGGTGACTGTGTCCTTGTGTGAACATGGCAGCCGATACTTCGGCACACCTGGGCAGTACAATAGGGCCTGTTGCTCCCAGGACACACACCTGCACAGCATGGAGCTACACCAACACTGCGGGCAACTGTAACAGGACGGCAAGCATCTGTGTACCTAAACATACCTCGACATAGAAAAGGAACCGGAAAAATGCAGGTTATAATCTTACGGGACCACCATCATACATTCGATCTGCTAATGACTAAAATGTTATCTGGCACATGGCTGTATACACATATGGGTAGGGTGTTTTACATTAAAATGATAAAATTTTATAACTGAAAGGAGCCTTGGACATAATTTAGGGTCTGTCTCTGATGACTGTGGGCTATCTCTCGTTCCATTGTCATGGGCGGCACCCAGGGCAGGGCGACAGCCTGGGATGCACACACAGGCTTACTGTGATGGCAGGAGGAGCTTTGCAAGGGACAGAGGCAGAGGCACATGCTTTGAAGGTAATCGTGGCTGATTGTATTTGCAGAGATGCTGGAGACAGCTCCCAGAATCTCTCTTGTGAGTCTATGGAGTTAACCCTATGACAGTAGAGTTGTTAAGTTTATAATCAGGTGGCTTGTGAAGTGGCCACTAACATACAGTAGTAAATGTTTATAATAAAATAATAAAACTATAGAATAACAAATGTTTGTAATAAAACAATTAAAAAATGCTTCTAAATAGGCTCGGCGCCTGTGGCTCAAGCGGCTAAGGTGCCAGCCCCATACATCTGAGCTGGCGGGTTCAAATCCAGCCCGGGCCCGCCAAACCACAATGACAGCTGCCACCAAAAAATAGCTGAGCCTTGTGGCGGGCGCCTGTGGTCCCAACTACTTGGGAGGCAGAGTCAGGAGAATCACTTGAGCCTGGGAGTTGGAGGTTGTTGTGAGCTGTGATGCCACAGCACTCTACCCAGAGCGACAGCTTGAGGCTGTGTCTCAAAAAAAAAAAAAACTTCTAAATAATATAAATAATTTGTAAAAATAATCTCTTCAATATGGGAACATTTATGTAAATTATAGTAATACATGCAAAGGAATTCTCAGGAGCCCTTTGAGGAGAGTGATAAATCTATACCTGCTATGGAAAGGCGTTTAAGACACATTGCAAGGTGAAAACTCCTAACTGCAAGCGATGTGTGTGCTATAATTGTGTTTGTATAAAAAAAGAGAAAGAAACTGTATGTGTGTGTGTGTGTGTGTTTCTGCCTTTTGAGACTTCTATATATACAAATGATTTCTGTAAAGATAGAAGAGACAGTATTAAGCTGTTAACTCTGGACAGTGTGAATGGGGGGTCAGGGCAGGGGTAGTGGCTGCCAAGAGAAAGTTATTGTTCATGTCACCCTGTTCCCTAATGCTTGATTTTCTACCATGAGTTTTGACTATGCTGAAATTAATGCTTCCCCAAATTTTAAGATGAAAATGTTGTATGCTCCCTCCAAAGATGAAGAAGAAAAAAAAGCAGCTCTTTATTGCAGGTCGTCGTTGAAATTGTGTATTTTCATGTGCAATACAAAGGCAATTTAACTAATTTATTTTTTTAATATTTGAGAAAACCCTTGGACCCCTAATACCAACTTCATTTTCTGTAGAGCTCAGTCTTAGACGTCATGTACAAAATAACAAAAAATGCGATATTATGTGTAGCAAATGATAATATTAGGGAATTAACTGTGTTTTCCTTCTATACCCCTTGACCCCAACCAAAGTAGTATAAGCAGAGTGTTTAACCACAGGCAGAAATTAACTCAGTCACCCAAAGAGAATGGTAATTAGCAAGATGTGGTTTTCGATTATGGAATGTGCTAGTTCCTTTCTAGCAAGTACCCACAGTGGGTTTTACAGCCCATGGAGATGGAGGCCTTAGCAGGTCCCCAGATTTTAGACATCTCTGGCAAGTGGCAGAGAAGGTTGATGTTCACTTAGGAAGAGATCTCATGCCACGGCTCATAGGGAGATAGGTGGTATTCGGTGGCGGGGTGTGCTTGTGGCTCATTGATAAGTTAATTTATGTGATGGAGGAGAAGGGACAACATATGATCCGGGTAGGTGCTGTCCACTGCCCATGACAAATGTCATCCTGGAGCTGCACAGCTCTGACTCGGCTCTGACTCCTGTCCTTATCCCAGTGATTACTCAGGGGCAGCTTCATGGAACTAAGCCTTTCCTTTTTGCAAAGAGACTCTTACATGTATTGGAAACCATAATTTTTTAATTAATATGTCACAAATCTGAGCAATTATTTCTCAGTTCTGCAAAATAGTGCCTTTGGGTATATCCATCCGTGTATTTTGGTAAAAATATTTTGGTAATGTTCTAAGTTATTATTCTTATTTGTATGTCAAATATCATAGACTGAAAGTTGTAGCCACTACTGAAATCTTACACAAAAGGATGAGGAGCGCCATGAATTATAATAATACCTGTCAACAGTTTTCATCTCAGCAAACCAAGACCCTATGGTATTTTACAACTTGTTACATCCTCTCTTTAAACCGCAGCAAACTATAACCAAGATATATCATCAGAGAATTCCCACTTTACGTGTCTCCCCATAAATTGTATTTTATTTTCCAAGATCTAGTCAAATAAAGAGACCCCAGGCAATCTTACCCTTGGTATTTGGTATTTGTCTCACTGTATTACGTTCCTTGTTTTTCTGACACGTTCTCTCTCAGGCACTTCTAACAGTCAGAGACAAATGCCTCATTTTCTGGGACCTTTTGAAGTCATTCGACAGTTTTCCTACCTACTTCTTAATCTACTTTTCCTGATGGGAGAGGCGCCTCTATCTTCTTCCCTTTTCAAGAAGCCTCTGTCCTATCCTATTAGGGGTATTTCCTTTCCCTGCCCCAGAAAGTTGGGCACACCCAAAGGACAGTCATTCACCTTCTAATATATATGAATATATATTTTCTCTCCTATGGGGACTTCACTCATTTTCTGCTATCTGAATTTTCCCCAAACAGATAACCCCAGCTTTAATCTCTTTTTAGAACTTTGGCTGTATGATTCTGTAATTTTTAAGAAGCCTCCAGTTCTCTAAATCTATGATCCTATTATGTCTGACTGCTCACTAGATATTTCTTCTTGAATGTTCCACTGTCATCTCAAACTCACCATATTTAAGTCCAAACACATTATGTGTCTAATCATCACACACGACATACTAAAAGGAGCTGAGATAGAATTTGGCCTATAGTCAATCCAGGGTTCAATTCTGGCCGTTTCATTTACTAGCCCTGTGTACTCTGGACAATTCACAAAACCTCCCTGATTTGCAAGTTTTTCATGCAGAAGAATGATTTTTATTTTATCAGGTGTTTTATAAGTATTCATGAGCTAAAAATAAAATGGATAGGTAAATACTAAAAATACAGTTGGCACATAATAAATGTTCATTCACATCCCCTTGTCTCTCCCCATCTTCTTGGTTTCCCTGTTCCTGCCATTCTTCAATTTACTCACACTCAAAACTTTAGCAATGTTCTTGTATATCACCTCGACCTAAATCAAAGCATGCTTTATAAGACTCTCTTCGAAATGCCCTTTAATCTTGCCCTGTATTTTTATTACTACTGGAAGCAGGTTAGCTGAGGGCTTCATCTCTTCCTACCTGGAATATTTTAGCTCCCTAATATCCTTCCACACCAGCCTTCCTTTCCGTGCGATTAATTAATCTTGCACTATCTTTCCAGGTATCTTCCTAATTCACTTATCTGTGTTTTCCACAAAGAATGACTACATGCCTATGCCCAGCATGGTGCCAGATCTACCATAATTAGTTAATAAGAGTGTTTCCCTCTCTTTATTGAAAAGAAAATAGACTTAATGGCCTCCACCACATGTACAATGTTTTTTTCTGGGGCACCTTGGCTCAGTTAGACCACTTTCTTTGTGTCTTTCACAAGGCACATGTGGTCCATAGTCCTGCCTCTGTTTGTGAGGCTTCTTTGTGGGAGTGCCCTGCCCCCAACTCTGACCATGTCACAGGAGAGTCTCACCTCCTCTGTGAACTCTTTCCCACTGTCACAGCTGGTGTCCCTTTGTCCTTATTTTCATAATCATATGGACCCACTTACTGAGTGCTCAGATTTGTAGATGCAAATGCTTTTATAGACATATATAATTCCCACTGGCTGGGAAGGCTCCCCCATACTTATCAATCTAGGGAATTCTTTATTCTTCCAGTTTGAGTAGATAAAATGTTTTCCCCTCTTGGAAGCCTCTTGTGGCCTACTCAGCACCTGCTTCCCAGCTCCTCCTCCAGCAGATCTAAGCGTTCACTCGTGTTTTTTATTCTCACTTTTTGTACACGACTCTCGCAGTGCCTGTAGGCTGTAACCACTTTCTCAGTTTTCCACATGGCTTCTTAGCAAGCTGGGTCTATATTTTTTATTCATCTTCATACCCTCAAACCAGGCAGGCTTCCTAGCCCATAGCAAGTGCTGAACAAATCTATGTCCAATGAGGCAGAGTGGGAAGGTGATGGGGGTGGGGGTTAGTGACTGTGTATGGGAAAGCTCCTGTTAACAAGCGTCAGGGTCCCAGAGTGATCTAATAAGGTCAAGTGTCTCTCTAAGGATCTATGAAGGCCACCTAAAATACCTAAATAAAATAAGAGATGAAGGTCTGGGAGCAATGAAGACCTTCCTTTGGCCATTTGCTACCTGCTGGTGCTGCTCCGCCCATTTCCTGTCCTCAGACCCATCCTGATAGGAATTTGTATGTTGTACCAAAGTCAGTGAGCTGGATTTGATTTGATACTACTTTTTGTTTTGTTTAAAAGCGCTTTGTCTTATATTTACTTATGAAACATTTACAAGGTTCATTTTTTGTTTAATATTTGATCAAGTCGGCATTTTAAACTTACTTTGTTAGATTTAGAAAATGCACAGCTCTATTTCTGGATGTCATCGGTCATTCCTTTTTCTTGCCACCCCCCTCTCCTACAGTTGAGGATTTTCCTTGAAATGTCCCCAGACTGAACATCCAATGACTTCTGTCCTAGAAGGAAATGAGCCAGAAGGAGGAAGAAAAAGTTGAGTTAAGTCTCCTTAGCCCCTAACCACAGGGCTAGAATACAATGGCAGTGAAATGTACTAATTTATCTTATTTTACATAATTAGAGTTAGGGGCTATTGAACACAGAATGCAAATGTATGCTAAATATGCAAATCAGCCACATTTCCCAGATTTGGAGAAGGGGGAAATGTGGTAGCCTTATGTTAGATGGTTCTCTCCTATCTGTGAATACAACTTTTCGGCACTACAAATGCAAGCGACTACACAGTCACAGTTGGGGCTGCTAATTTGGAAATCCAGTTTAGGCTGATTTGAAAAGACAACATTTTTGCAATCACTGGTGTATCCTTTATGATAGAGCTGGTATTACCATTTTTTGTTTTCTGAAGACAGACTTTTTTTTTTTAAATTTTGGATCTTATTAGGTCTTAAGTATAAAACCTGGGCCTAAAACTTAGAGTGGACATTTACGGGAAGTGCTCTCAGCCTAACAATGGTATTACAGAGATGTGCCCTTGGCTCAATCTCTGCCCACCTGCAGGGGGTACAGTTACCAGACCATCTCTAGGGTCAGCCTCACGGGCCAGGAACTGCCCCCTCTGTGGCTACACACCCCCTCCCAAGGGAGCAAGCCACAGTGTGCCAGGCCTGTGCTGCTCTGAGAGCCTGCTTCCTTCCTCTTCCCTTCCTGGGTGTGGTCTCTAACAGATACCTGGAATTCTAAGTTAGTATCTGCTCTGGAAACCAAACGTGCAAAATGGACCTTCATTGCCTTCCCCATTTCCTCCCCATTTTAGAAAATTGAGAGCTGGAGATCTCATCATCTCCCGAATATCCCTGTAAGTCGGTCCAGTAAATAACTTCTGGGCGCTTCATCTTAGCTGAGGTGTAAATGGTGGCATTTCAGGCCGTCATGACCCCCGTGTGGCGAGGATGGTTTTGCCTGAGCCCCTTACAAATTGTGTCAAGTGAGTGACCACACTGTCATCAGGTCAGATTTATAACAACACTATTTGTGGCCTTGAATTCTGCCTGGCTATTACTCCGACCAAAAGTGGCAAGAGGTTGGGAATGGACAGTGAGGGTGGGGAGCATTGTCTGGAAGTAACAGCAATCCCGAGCTCCATTTCAGAGGTTGGGGAGGAAATATAGAGACCCTGGCTACAGATCTGTTTCAAATTACTGTCTGGACTGAGTCGAGGAAATTATGTATAATTACTTGAATGGTATGCACCATCATTATAGGGGTAGAATAATGTGACCATTCTACCAGTAATGTGGTTAGTAATTTGGTAGTCATCTCTAGTAATTACTGTAAATGCTAACCAGTTCATATCCCGAATCACTTTTCCTTTCGGGTGCTCATTTTATTTTGTACATTTTAATTGACTTTTTTGTAAAATGCGCTAACCATGTTTTACATTCTGCAGCCTTACCTGGGGCCGAGAGACACCCCAAGCCGGTGGCTCGAGTTATGTTTTCGGCATCTGGATGGTTGCTGCTCGATTCACATCAATCCCCGTGTGTCTCCATTATTGTCACAATCAACTAAAACTTTTTTTGAACACTGAATTTCTTTGTGATCTTGTAATGGGGAAAATGAGATACTGTTTGGAATTTGGAATATATATATGTGTGTGTGTATACAAGTGCACATATGTATATGTATATATGTTTCTGTTAACATATGATATATGAAGATATACATACACATATATATGGATGGATACATATATGGATATATACGTGTAAATGGATATATCCATATATAAGCATAGACACACTTAGATTATAAAGGTTTTAATAGTCAATTAGAGCCAATCAGAAGAGGTCTGTGTGACCAACATATGTGAGTATAAAAGTTTTAATTATTTAGTTTCATGTTCTTGGTGACATTACAAACAGATTAGAAGAAGCCTAAGGGGATGAACAGAGATGTTAACACATCATAAAAAGATGAAGGGCTATAACGAGATGAACTATGAAAGGTTCGGAAATAAAGGGAGTAAGAAAAAGTAGAAGAGAACGATTTATTTAGTGTCCACCTGGGGATTCAGTGGTTCCACCTGCATAGTGGGAGGAGGGTTTGAGGTCGTGAGCTCAGCCTTGAAGAAAACACGTGGCCATCAAGTCTCTGAAATCTCGCTTTCCTGTTCTGTGCAACGCAGAACACCCAAGTGCCCAAGTTACCAAAAGAAGGTGTGATGGGATTGTACAGTGCATGTTTTTGTTTGATTTTCCAAACTGGTCCATGTATGAAATAGACTCTTTGAATATCTCCCACTATTACACAAATACTAATAGAAAAAAATGTATTTATTAGTCCTGAACTAGTCTTTTTTTTTTTTTTTTGTAGAGACAGAACCTCATTTTGTCACCCTCGGTAGAGTGCTGTGGTATCACACAGCTCACAGCAACCTCCAGCTCCTGGGCTTAGGTGATTCTCATGCCTAGCCTCCTGAGTAGCTGGGAATACAGGCACCTGCTACAACACCCGGCTATTTTTTGTTGCAGTTTAGCATGGGGCCAGGTTTGAACCCACCGCCCTCGGTATATGGGGCCGGCACCCCACCCGCTGAGCAATAGGCATCACCCTCCTGAACTAGTCTTATTGTGAATTCATTACACTCTTGCTGAGGTTGGCTGTTACCTGGGAGTTGCTCTGTAGTTCCTCAGTGTAAGAGTTTTAATAGCTGTGCAGTGTAACTTCACACTGAACTTTGTTATTCTCACCCATCATATTTTTATCTCAGAAATGTCACTCTGAAAGGAGCAGCTCACTTTCCCAGTATCGTTCCCACTTTATTTCTTGCAGAATATAATTTGGTTTATGGACTGCTCCTAATAACTTGCAAAGTCTGCTTTCTATTTTAATTCTTCCATTCTAATAACACTTCATCTTGTTTTTGAAATGCAGAGAAGTTTCGGTAACTCTGCCTACCTTTAACTTAGTGATTTCTGAAAAGGTCTGAAGCAGAGAAGATCAGAGTGGCCTTGAGCTCATGCATCTGTTCACCCCGTGCCTCCTTTGTTTCCAGCTCACCCAGGACTTTGTGGCACTGACTGCATACTTTCCACATCTTACCAGAAATATCATCTCATCTTTCTTATTTAGGTGCCTATTATAATGTCTGCCATACAGCAGCTTCTCTGTTAATATCTGTGAAATATTAATGAAAGCAGAAACAGTGATTTCTATTCTGCTTTGTTTTAGACTTTGGGTTCCAAGGATAGAGCTTATTTACATTAATTTCATTTATACAAAGTTCCTACCACTGAGCCATCAGGTGAAGTGGGGTAGACTGAAACATGTTACTGTTATTCTGATCCCTTTGTTATCTATGGAAAGCAATGATGTCTGCCCACTGTATGGGCTACTCGATTGACCTCTGAGCCTTTGATGAATTTGCTTCTTAACTAGAGCATGCAGATTTGAATGTGATGTACTTAGTGCTGAGATCTTTAAAATCTCATCCTGCTCTACCCATCGTAGTAACTGTAGAGCATGCCTGAACATTCCAGATCTAAAAGCCATGGCCAACATTTTCTATGCTAGCTGTATTTGTCAGGGTTTTCTATTATTATATTTAAGTTTTTTCTTTCTTTCTTTTTTTTTTTTTCTAAGACAGAGCCTCAGGCTGTCACCCTGGGTTGAATGCTCACAGCAACCTCCAACTCTTAGGTTTAAGTGATTCTCTTGCCTCAGCCTCCCAAGTAGCTGGGACTACAATGCCCAGCTATTTTTTGGTGGCAGCCATCATTGTTGTTTGGTGGGCTTGGGCTGGATTTGAACCTGCCAGCTCAGATGTATGTGGCTGGTGCCTTAGCCACTTTAGCCACAGGTGCTGAGCTATGTCAGGGTTTTCTAGAGAAACAAGTTAAATAGGAGATCTCTCGATCAATTGATGAATCAATAGACAGAGTATAGTTAGATAAAGTACAAGTATCTATCTAATAAAGCATGGATTTATTGGCTC
>CAUYQV010108371.1:0-20587 GCA_963574575.1 Galagoides demidoff
GGTCCCAGCTACTTGGGAGGCGGAGGCAGGAGACTCGCTTGAGCCCAGGAGTTGGAGGTTGCTATGAGCTGTGATGCCATGGCACTCTACCCAGGTGGATAGCTTGAGGCTCCGTCTCATAAAAAAAAAAAAAAAAAAAAATAATTCAAGAAGGGCAAGCACAGTATCATTAACAGAACCCCGATGCTTCTGGCCTCTTAGCATGATGTAAACCTGCCCAATTAACAGTCCTATCAGTTTGTTGTTGGTTTAATTTCATGGCCCCAGCAACTGAGCTACCAGTTGAGAGCTGATAAAACTCAGAGTCCATTAAACACTGGACAGTCCTCTCCAACATTAGATCTCTGTATTGGCTTAGTATGTATGCTCAAACATGTTATCTGATCTTACTGTCCCTAGAACCTTGATACACTCATCACCGTAGTATTTTGTCATTTCTTTGGCACTGGCTTTATGAGACCTATATATTTCCCTTTCTCTTTCTAAGCCATAATTTAAGTTATGAGTCTTGCGGATTTTGTGAGGTTTCATAGAAGGACAGGTTGGAGGGAGGCTTTTGGGGGGGGCTGGGGGCAGACAGAGTCTCACTCTTTTACCCAGGCAAGGGTGCCATGGCCTTAGCCCACAGCAACCTCAAACTCCTGGCTCAGCCTCCCAACCTGTATGATACTGGAAATTTAGAAGATTTAAATTTAACCACACACCAAAAAGTCCTGGAACTCAATGCATTCTATTTTACATCTACATTTATTCCCTCAGTAATCTCATCCATTCATTCCCATGAGTTTAAGCATCACCCCCATGTACTAAGAACTCTCAATTTATATCCCCAACCTTGACCTTTCTTCCTAAGCTGCTGGCTCATCTAACTGCCTACCTAACATTCCACTCACACATTTAATAGGTGTCCTAAATTTAGTAAGTCTCAAGTAGCTTTGATTTTCTTCCCCAAACTGTCCCTTATCTTCCCTGTCTCAGTAAACGGCACCAAGGTGCTCAAGGCAAACCCTTCATTCCCTCTCCTTCACTTGATGCATTAGTTAAATCCTCTCACCTTCACCTTTAAAACACACCCAGGATTTGTCCACTTTTTTTCTGTCTCCACTGGCCGTTAGGCGCCAACATCTCTCACTGTTGCCCATCCCCCTACTCAAGCCTCAGTGTATTCTCAACAAAGTCAGAATGATCTTAAAAATGTAGATCAGGCAAAGTGCCCACAGCTCAGTGGTTAGGGTGCCAGCCACATGCACTGGGACTAGTGGGTTTGAACCTGGCCCAGGCCTGCTAAACAAAAAGAAAAAATAGCTGGTTGTTGTGGCAAGTGCCTGTAGTCCCAGCTGCTAGGGAGGCTGAGGCAAGAGAATCACTTGAGGCCAAGAGTTTGAGGTTGCTGTGAGCTATGATGTTATTGCACCCTACAGAGGGAGACAAAGTGAGACTATCTCAGTAAAAGAAAATTTAGGCTCGGTGCCTGTGGCTCAGTCGGCTGAGGCGCCAGCCACGTACACCTAAGGTGGCAGGTTCGAATCCCCAGCCTGGGCCCGCCAGACAACAATGATGGCTGCAACCAAAAAATGGCCAGGCGTTGTGGCGGGCGCCTGTGGTCCCAGCTGCTTTGGAGGTGGAGGCAGGAGACTCGCTTGAGCCCAGGAGTTGGAGGTTGCTATGAGCTGTGATGCCATGGCACTCTACCCAGGGGGATAGCTTGAGGCTCCGTCTCAAAAAAAAATAAAAATAAAAATAAAAGAAAATTTAGGGCTTGGCATCCATAGCACAGTGGTTACAGCACCAGCCACATACACCAAGGGTGGCAGGTTCAAACCTAGCCTGGGCCAGCTAAACAACAGCTAAAAACAACTGCAAAAAAAAAAAAAAGCTGGGCGTTGTGGTGGGTACCTGTAGTCCCAGCTACTTGGGAGGTTGAAGCAAGAGAATCACTTAAGCCCAAGAGTTTAAGGTTGCTGTGAGTTGCGTTAGCACAGCACTCTACTGAGGGCAACATAGTGAGACTCTGCCTCAAAAAAGAAAAAAAATTTAGATTAAATTACTCTTATCACTTAATGCCCTTCTTTATGATTCCTTCACACTGAGAAAAGTTTGAATCCAAGTCCTTATTAAGCCCACATGGCACTCAAGGGTTGCTAATTCAAATGTCTATGACTTAAGAAAGGGGAATGGAAGGGGACAAGAGAACATACCGGTAACTACTCTATGTTGGAAGCAATTGTTATTCAGAAATAATAGCCTGCCATGGTAGCAAAGCCAAGTTTTGTCTTTTTTTAATCTTCAGGAGAAATTGCAAGACACAATTGTCTTTGTTTTTAATGAAATCTCAAAAACACTGTGCAGGCTGAATGTGACCCGTGGGCACCCACTTTGTGACTGACTTCTCAGACTTTGTCTGTTGCATTCTGCCCTTTATTCTGTATGTCTCAGTTGTGACTGGCTAGTTTTTTAGTCCTCAACTGTGCCATTTCAAGATTTGTGCCTTTGTGGTTCTCTCTGCTTGGAAACTGACTTCCCAAATAGTATGGCGGTCTTTTGTCATCGTTCTGTTCTCACCCTTAATGTCCTTTCTTACATAGCATAAAAAGCAGCCATCCTCCCTACCTCCTATCTCTATCATATGATTTTACGAATTTTTTTTTTTTTGAGAGAAGAGTCTCACTATGTCACCCTTGGTAGAGTGCTCTGGCATCACAGCTCACAGCAACCTCAAATTCTTGGGCTTAAGCGATTCTGTTGCTTCAGCCTCCCATGCAGCTGGGACTACAGGCACCTGCCACAAAACCTGGCTATTTTTTATTGCAGTTGTCTGTCTTAGCCACAACCTAAAATAATGTGAGACACATAATAGGACTTGATAAATATCTGCTGAATGAATAATACCTGTGGCTGGGCACGGTGGCTCACGCCTGTAATCCTAGCACTTGGGAGGCCAAGGTGGGTAGATTGCCTGAGCTTACAGGTTTGAGACCAGCCTGAGCCAGAGCAAGACCCCATCTCTAAAAATAGCTAGGTGTGGCTCGGTGCCTGTAGCTCAGTGGCTAGTGCACCAGCCACATACACCAGAGCTGGCAGGTTTGAACCCAGCCCAGGCCTGCCAAACAACAACAACAAAAAAAAAACAGGCATTGTGGCAGGCACCTATAATCCCAGCCACTTGGGAGGCTGAGGCAAGAGCATGGCTTAAGCCCAAGAGTTAGAGGTTGCTGTGAGCTGTGACACCACTGCACTCTACCGAGGGCAACATAATGAGACTCTGCCTCAAAAAGAAAAAAAAAAGCCAGGCGTTGTGGCAGGCACCTATAGTCCCAGCTACTCCAGAGGCTGAGGCAAGGGAATTGCTTGAGCCGAAGAGTTTGAGGTTGCTGTGAGCTACGACACCATGCCACTCTACCAAGGACGACAAAGTGAGACTCTGTCTCCAAAAAAAAAAAAAAAAAGATTAGGGCTTGGCACTCGGGAGTTTGAGACCAGCCTAAGCAAGAGTGACACCCTGACTTTACTAAAAGTAGAAAAACTTACCAGGTGTCATGGCAGGCCTCTGTAGTCTCAGCTACTTGGGAGGCTGAGGCAAGAGGATCACTTGAGCCCAAGAGCTTGTGTGAGCTATGATGCCATGGTGCTCTACCCAGGGTGACTGAGACTCTGTCTCAAAAAATAATAATAATAAGTCCAATATTAAAAACAAAATTAAGATTAGAGACGTTTGCTGCCAAGGTCAAGGGAACTCAGTGCTTTGGGAAACCTTGGCTGAGCAGGGAAGCCATCTTTTTTGAAGTGTGCTATCTTGGCTTGGCACCTGTGGCTCAAGTGGCTAAGGCGCCAGCCACATACACCTAAGGTGGCAGGTTCAAATCCAGCCCGGACCCGCCAAACAACAATGATGGCTGCAACCAAAAAATAGCAAGGCGTTGTGGTGGGCGCCTGTGGTCCCAGCTATTTGGGAAGCTGAGGCAGGAGACTCGCTTGAGCCCAGGAGTTGGAGGTTGCTGTGAGCTGTGAAGCCGTGGCACTCTACCCAGGGGGATAGCTTGAGGCTCTGTCTCAAAAAAAAAAAAAAAAAGAAGAAGTGTGCTATCTTCAGATCTGCTCCACACACTGCCACACTGTTCGGCCTTACCCATTTCACTGGCAATAAAGTTCACTGTGTAGTGTAGAGGGAGAATGAGGACCTTCAGTTCCCAGACATCCAGATAGGAAACAACAGTGTGCAGTGCCCTGTGATCCACCACTTTCTAACAAGTTGACCTTGGGCAAGATACTTCTAAGAAACATTCTAAGTTTCCTCAACTGCAAGACAGGAATAGGAATGGTTTCTACCTCCTAGCTTTAAATGAGTTGAATGCATACAGATGTTTTTAGTGTAACGTCTGGCCCACACAGTAGGCACTCAGTAAGTGTCAGCTATTACTATGAATATTACATGGATACTGACTTTCCTCGCTGTCATCGCCCTCTGAGAGTATCCAAGTGTGCCTGCAAGGGCAGTCTGCTCTGTTTGGGATACTCTAGAAGAGTATTTGCTCCCAGTCATTCTCCCCCCTCATGTATATAATTGGTACTTACTAAGAACCTACTGTATGAGAGTTCTGAGAATTCAAAGATGAATAAAATGGGGCCCTGAACAAAGCGATCTCAGTCTAGATCAGGGTTTCTCAACCTCTACACTACTGACCCTGGGGGTTGGGTAATTCCTTGGCACAGAAGACTGTCCTATGCATTGTATGATGTTTGGCAACATTCCTAACCTCTACCCCCTAAATGCCAGTGGCATAACCACAACACTACCACCCCACTGGATTGATCAAAAATGGCCCTAGTTGAGAACTACTGGTCTAAATACGTACAGCTAACAATAACAGAATGTGATAAAATTAACAAGTTTGGGCAAAATGTTAAGTGAGGGGGGGCATGTTGGAGGAAATAAGTGACCATGGGGAGGAGGGTTGAGAAAGGCTTTTGAGGAGGGAAAATTTGCACTCAGCCTTGAAGGACAATTAAGATCATTCACTGCTGGGCAGTGAAGGAGGGAAAGAGTATGGTAGATGAAAGGAGTGAGAATAGCACTCAGATGTGGAAGGGTACAGAATGCTGGGCAGACAGTGGCTTCAAATACATGAAAGGAAGTGGCAGCAGAAAGACAGGGAATCCACTGGGGCTAGATTATAAAAGCCCCAGAATGGGATCCTCCGGAATTTAGACTTCCACTCAAAAGTAGAAAGCCAGGGTGGGAAAGAAGAGAGAAAAGCAAATTCGTTTCTGGGAAAGACTTACCGTCCTCAGCTGGGAAAAGTTAGAGATGATGGACAAAACCGAAGCTAATCCTTTCTTTGAATCTGGATTTTCCTTTTAGTTATGGATCAATGCTTCTAGACACCCCCAAAGGAGGGGGGTAACTAGAGAAGCCCTCCTTTTTAGAATACACAAGACTCCCTTAAGAAAAGAACCCTAGGCTCAGTGCCTGCAGCACAGTGGTTATAGTGCCAGCTACATACACTGAGGCTAGTGAGTTAGAATCAGGCCCGGGGACAGTTAAACAATGACAACTGTTGGCTCAGCGCCTGTAGCTCAAGCAGCTAAGGCGCCAGACACACACACCAGAGCTGGCGGGTTCAAATCCAGCCTGGGCCTGCCAAACAACAACAACTACAACCAAAAAATAGCCTGGCATTGTGGGGGGTGCCTGCAGTCCCAGCTACTTGGGAGGCTGAGGCAAGAGAATCACTTAAGCCCAGGAGATGGGAGGTTGCTGTGAGCTGTGATGCTACAGTACTCTACCCAGGGCAACAGCTTGAGGCTCTGCCTCCCCCCACAAAAAAAAAAAAAAGAACAATGACAACGGCCACAAAAAATAGCAGGGCATTGTGGCGGGTACCTGTAGTCCTGGGTGTAATCCCTGCTACTTGGGAGGCTGAGGCAAGAAAATCGCTTAAGCCCAAGAGTTTGAGTTTGCTGTGAGCTGTGACAGCACAGAATGCTACCAAGGGCAATAGTGAGACTCCTTCTCTAAAAAAAGGGGGGGAGGGCGTAAGAAATCAAAGGACATGTTTGTCCATTTAAAACTGCTATTAGGGCTCAGTGCCTGTAGCTCAAGCGCCTAAGGTGGCACCCACATACACCAGCACTGGTGGGTTCAAACCCAGCTCTGGTCTGCCAAACAACAACTACAACCAAAAAATAGCCAGGCGTTATGGCAAGCACCTGTAGTCCCAGTTACTTGTGAGGCTGAGGCAAGAGAATTGCTTAAGCCCAGGAGTTGGAGAAGGCTGTGAGCTGTGATGCCACAGCACTCTACACAGGGCGACAAAGTGAGACTCTGTCTTAAAAAAAAAAAAAAAGAAAAGAAAAGAACCCTGGTGTTGACTCCTTCAGGTAGCCCTTGAAGCCACAGGAAAATACAGAGTATAACAAACATCCTCTGTACCCAAAATCAGAAATTTCTTTAAAAAATAGAAAAGTACAGAAAGAGCTAAAACTCAAGATAATGAACAGATTGTGCCTAACCAGAGACTCTTCCTGACATATCCCAAAGGCAGTTCAGGGTTTTGAGCTAAGAGAGTATAGATTTCAGCCAGATGATAGGGCAGGATCAGATATTAGTGTGTGCAGATTCTGGATAAAGGTGTCTTACCCAAATGGGCCCACCTCTAAGACAATGGCTAGCTATAGGACAATGGCATAAGCTAGCTATCTGCAGTGCCTCCTCAAGGAGATTCTAGATCAGCGAATCTAAGTTGGGCCATTTTAAACAAGCTTTTCAGATAGTTCTGCAGTGATAGAAAGCAATGCTTGAAGCAATAAAGTAACCTGTCAGCTTATCTCATCTGTCGAGATGATAATAACAGAACCTGTCACTTTTGAGTTTCAGAAAAAAAAAACCTGTCTTGCAGATTCACTCCTTTTTTTTTTTCCCTTTGAGACTGTGCCTCACTATGTTGCCCTTGGTAGAGTGCTATGGTATCACAGCTCACAGCAACCTCAAACTCTTGGGCTTAAACGATTCTCTTGCCTCAGCCTCCCAGGTAGCTGGAATTACAGGCACCTGCCACAACCAGCTATTTTTTGGTTGAAGTTATCATTGTTGTTTAGCAGGCTGGAGCCGGGTTCGAACCCACCAGCCTTGGTGTATGTGGCTGGCACCCTACTCACTGAGGCACCGTGCCTATGATTCACTCTTAAGATTAAGCCATTACAGTGGCTCACACCTGTAACCTCAGCACTTTGAGAGTCTGAGATAGGAGGATCACTTGAAGCCAGGAATTCAAGTCCAGTCTGGGCAACATAGCAAGACCCTATCTCTACAAAAATTAGAAAAATTAGCTGGGTATGGTAGCATGTGCCTGTAGTCCCAGCTCAGGAGGCTGAAGCAAGAGAATTGCTTAAGCCCAGGGGTTTGAGGTTGTAGTAAGCTATGATCACACCACTGCACTCTATCCCAGGCAATAACACTCAACAATACTTATTACCATTAATCAAAGTTCAGTGAGTACTTGAATAGTGTAGAAGACTATGGTACTAGGGTCTGCAAGGAATTAAAATGCGTATATCAACTGCTCCCTCCCTGAAAGTACAGCCCACATTTATCTTACCCAAATCAACGCCCTACACAGAACAAGACAGGGCATTCAAATAATGGTTTTGTTTTTTTTTTTGAGACAAAATCTCACTCTATCACCTGGGTAAAGTGCCATGGTGTCATAGCTCACAACAACCTCAAACTCTGGGCCTCAAGTGATCCTCTTGCCTCAGCCTCCCAAGTAGCTGGGACTACAGGTGTATGCCTCAATGCCCAGCTAGTTTTTCTATTTTTGGTAGAGATAGGGTTTTGCTCTTGCTCAGGGTGATCTCAAACTCCTGAGCTCAGGCAATCCAACTGCCTCAGCCTCCCAAAGTGCTAGGATTACAGGTATGAGCGACTTCACCTGGCCAAATAATGCTTTTAAAATATAAGTGATGGCTTGGCGCCTGTGGCTCACGTGGCTAAGGCGCCAGCCACATACACCTAAGGTGGCGGGTTCAAATGGGCCCTGGCCCGCCAAACAATGACAGCTGCAACCAAAAAATAGCCGGCCTTGTGGCGGGTGCCTGTGGTCCCACCTACTTGGGAGGCTAAGGCAGGAGACTCGCTTGAGCCCAGGAGTTGGAGGTTGGAGGTTGCTGTGAGCTATGATGCCACAGCACTCTACTCAGGCGGACAGCTTGAGGCTCTGTCTCAAAAATATATATATATGAGTGATAAAAAAGATTTCTGACCTTTAAGAAAAATACAATCTGGTTGCATTGTAAATAGTATAAGAAATTGAGAAGGACCCAGTTATTTATTAAAATACTGCTAGTGGGGCGATGCCTGTGGCTCAGTGAGTAGAGTGCCGGCCCCATGTACCATGAGTGGTGGGTTCAAACCCAGCCCGGGCCAAACTACAACAAAAAAATAGCTGGGCATTGTGGTGGGCGCCTGTAGTCCCAGCTACTTGGGAGGCTGGGGCAAGAGAATTGCCTAAGCCCAGGAACTGGAGATTGCTGTAAGCTGTGATGCCACAGCACTCTACTGAGGGTGACAAAGTGAGACTCTGTCTCTAAAAAAAATAAAATAAAATACTGATAGCAGTGGAAAGAGAGTTAATCAGAAGTCTAGAGTCTGAGTTCCAGTGTTATCTAGCAGTCAGTTAATTTCTTGAACCTAGAAAGTGTCAGGCTATGTCTGGGTGCTCCCTGAGGACCCTCCTACTTCTTACTATCCCCCAAGACCAAGACTGGATCCGAAGGCCGGGGAAGCAGAGTACAGATGGGCAGCAGGAGGGCTAATCAGGAATACTCCAAGAAGGCTTGGGTAGAACCTCCCAGAGAAGGAGAAGAGAGGCTCTTCTGTCATAAAGGAGTGGCAGGAAGAAAAAGAGATGTAGAAAATGTTCAGCCCCATGGGGTGGTGCCTGTGGCTCAAGGAGTAGGGCACTGGCCCCATATACCAGAGATGGTGGGTTCAAACCCAGCCCTGGCCAAAAAAAAAAAAAACTGCAAAAAGAAAATGTTCAGCCTCGTCTTCAACCTCTACCACAGAACCAAAGCTGAAAACCCAATGATTATTGATGCTACATCTCTCTGTAAAATATTTTTCTTTCTTTCTTTCTTTTTTTTTTTTTTTTTTTTTTTTTGAGACAGTATGTCACTGTATTGCCCTTGGTAGAGTGCCGTAGCATCACAGCTCATAGCAATCTTAAACTCTTGGGCTTAAGTAATTCTCTTGCCTCAGCCTCCCAAGTAGCTGAGGACCACAGGTGCCTGCCACAACTCCCGGCTATTTTTTATTGCAGTTGTCATTGTTTAGCAGGCCCAGATTGGGTTCAAACCCGCCTGCCTTGGTGTATGTGGCCAGTACCCTAACCACTGAACTCCAGGCGCCAAGCCTCTCTGTAAAATATTTTCCTTTGAAAATTATTAACTTGCCTCCTGAAAAACATAACCACCAGGACTGCACACTAGAAAACCCAACTTGGGAATTCAAAGAAGATAGCAGGCAACATTGAATGATTTGCATACCACATCTGTGACCTCAACCCTCTTCTTCCACTCTCAAAGATGGTAGAGGTCAGACAGCCCCCGTCAACCACACTCTTGTTAACCCTTCCCCAGAGCCTGTCTGTCATGGATCAGCTACTCCTGTAGGCACGTGTGACTCTCAGCTCTTCTCTACCTCACCCTGTTTCAGGAAGACGAGGCCCAACAGAGAGAAAGAGCACCCAAACACCACATTTATAAGACAAAGGGCTCTATTCATCGGCTGGGAGCTTACAGCATAGATTTCCAAATGGCAGCGCTCCCCCACTGGCTCGGTCTTTCTTCATTTATTGACAGTCAAGAAGTTCCACCCCCAGGTCCCCTTCTCATTGGCCAGTTTGGATTAAGCAGGAGATGCTAGTCCAGCCCCTACAGAACTACAGGGTTTCACAGAACTTGAGAAATTTCCAGGTTCCAGGAAGTTAAGTCTACAAATTCCCAAGAGCTAAATCACCATGGAGGGGACCCCGCAGGTGCATCCTTGTGATATCCCTGAGAAGACCTGTTCTCCCAGACCTCACCCTTCTCGGGTATCCTCCCTCAACCCAGACAGTTGCAGCACAAGATATTCCAAAGACATACCAAGAAACCCCTCTGGTTAAGCACCAGCCTCTGTTGCCTTTATTGAGAATGAAGGATGATGGGCTGATTTGAATTATTATATCTTCCTACAGCTGTTCCCTTTTAAATATTTATCCTAACAAACATCACCATCGTTTCTTACAACTTATTTTAATTGTGTGACTATTAAGCAAACCAAATCATAAAATCAAGTCTTTCTGCCAAGATTTATGTGATTTGTAGACGAGAGTTTATTAAAAAAGACATTTCTTTGAGAACACACTAGCTTTACAAGTGCCCCTCACGGTTGCTAGGACAGTGTTTCTGCCTGTAGCGTCCAAGTTTCCATTGTAAGTAGCACAGTAAATGAACACAATCTACTCATTGCCCTGTGGTTCTCTTAACAATCCTGATGAGGGCCAGGTGCAATGGCTCAAGCCTGTAATCCTAGCATTCTGGGAGGTGGAGGCAGATAGATTGCTTGAGTTCAGCAGTTCGAGACCCACCTGAGCAAGAGCAAGACTCTGTACTAAAAATAGCAGGGCATTGTGGCAGGTGCCTATAGTCCGAGCTACTTGGGAGGCTGAGGCAAGAGGATCATTTGAGTTTGAGCTTGCTGTGAGCTATGATGCCACAGCACTATACTCAGGGTGACAGAGTGAGATTCTGTCTCAAAAAAAACCCAAAAAAACCTGAAGAGTCTGAACTAGAAGTCAGGGGGTAGTGGAAGCCACGACAGGTTCACAAACAGGATCAATACCGTGGACAATTTAGGATCAAGGTCTGAAGAAAGAACTTCATTGAGGACTTTGAATAGCTAGGAATAAGCATGAAGTATCCTGATTATCTATCACCAATGTACTTCTTTTTTTTTTTTTTTTTTTGAGACAAAGCCTCAAGCTGTCCCCCTGGGTAGAGGGCTGTGGCATCACAGCTCACAGCAACCTCCAACTCCTGGGCTCAAGCGAGTCTCCTGCCTCAGCCTCCTAAGTAGCTGGGACCACAGGCACCCACCACAACACCTGGCTATTTTTTGGTTGCAGCCGTCTTTGTTGTTTTGGCAGGTCTGGGCTGGATTTGAACCTGCCACCTTAGGTGTATGTGGCTGGCGCCTTAGCCACTTGAGCCACAGGCGCTGAGCCACCAATGTACTTCTTGATATGAATCACACAACTGCTTTGAAACTCCAAAAAAAAAAATCTCTTCACCCCAAAATGCACATGCACAGAAACATGTGTACAAAATTTCAGGGGGTTCACGGACATCCTTGAGCCCACCCACAGATGCCCTGGTGGTCCATGAGCCTCACTCATTTCTTACTACTTTCATTGTTCCCACCAAAGCTGCCTTATCAGACACCTGACTCATCTCTCAACCTCTCTACCTGGCAACCAGGGTGACAGTGATCCTGCTGAAGCTAAGTCAAATCACATGACTTCTCTGCCCAATACAAGTCCAGAAAATGTTCAGCCTCGTCTTCAACCTCTGCCACAGAACCAAAGCTGAAAACCCAATGACCATTGATGCTACATCTCTTTGTAAAATATTTTTTTTTGAGACAGAACGTCACTGTGTTGCCCTTGGTAGAGTGCCATGAAGTCACACAGCACGTGACACAGTGACATTTCCCTTATAGGGAAACTTGTAGATTTCCCCTAGAATAAAAGCCAGAAACCTCACAACGGCTTATGAGGCCCTCCAGGATCCATCTCCTTGCCGATCTTGTCCTGTGCTTTTCAACCTTAACTCAGGCTGTTCTCTCACATGACAGACACATTCTGGCCCCAGGCACTTATCTGAAGTTCTCTCTACCCTCAGTGGCATGTGGCTCTTTCATTCCTTCAAAGCTTTTTTCAGTTGTCACTGTCAGTGCTGCCTTCCTGATCTTAAAACTTGAGCGGCACCTGTGGCCCTGTGGGTTGGACACTGGCACCATATACTGCGGGTGACGGGTTCGAACCCGGCTCCAGCCAAATTGCAACAAAAAAATTTTGTGGCAGGTGCCTGTGGTCCCAGCTACTCAGGAAGCTGAGGCAAGAGAATTGCCTAAGCCCAGGAGTTGGAGGTTGCTGTGAGCTGTGACGCCACAGCACTCTACGGAGGGCAATAAAGTGAGACTCTGTCTCTAAAAAAAAAAAAACTTCACACCTCCCCATTCTGTCCCACACCTCCAATTCTCCTTTGCATTCTTTTTCTCCATGGACACTCACATCCTATGCATTTTACTTGTTTATTTTAATCTGTCTCCCACACTAGACTGTTAGCTCCATGAGGGCAAGGACTTTTGTCTTTTTTGTTTCACTACTGTTCTAGGAATTGTGCCTGACAGAATAGGCATTCAATAAATACTTGACTGAGTAATTGGTAACTAAGTGAGTGATTAAACTCCACAGCAGTGTGAATGTATCCAGGTTAGGGAGTGGAAAAGAGTGTACATTTACTGAAACTAAAACACCTCTAAGTGCCAAAGAGTTTTCAAGTCACTTCATTTAATTATCACACACAATCCCAAGAGGTATTTTTATCCCCATTTCACCCCCCAAAAAATGAAATAGGCATAAATCTAACCAAATATGTGCAAGATCTATGTAAGGAAAGTTATCATATAAAACTCTAATGGAAAAAATCAAAAAACTAAATAGAGAGATATTCTACGTTTAGGGGTAGGAAGACTCAATATTACCAAGATGTCAGTTCTTCTCAACTTGATCTATAGGTTCAATGCAATCCCAATCAAAATCCCA
The DNA here is from genome assembly GCA_963574575.1 of Galagoides demidoff. NCBI lineage: Eukaryota > Metazoa > Chordata > Mammalia > Primates > Galagidae > Galagoides > Galagoides demidoff. The sequence goes on from CAUYQV010108371.1 coordinate 12,867, forward strand.
GCAAATTGGCTCGGTGCCTGTGGCTCAGCATGGCTAAGGCGCCAGCCCTGTACACCTAAGGTGGCGGGTTCGAATCCCCAGTCTGGCCCGCCAAACAACAATGATGGCTACAACCAAAAACAGTCAGGCGTTGTGGCGGGTGTTTGTAGTCCCAGTTACTTGGGAGGCAGAGACGGGAGACTCGCTTGAGCCCAGGGGTTGGAGGTTGCTGTGAGCTGTGATGCCACGGCACTCTACTCAGGGCAACAGCTTGAGGCTTTGTCTTAAAAAACAAAAAAAACCCAAACAAAAAGCCAGCAAATTATTTTGTGTTTATTGGCTTCATTCAACTGATTCTGAAATGAACTTGAAAAAGCATAAGATCCAGAACAGCCAACAAAATATTTAAAAAGAACAAAGTTGAGGGACCAGCATCATCTGATGTCAAGACTTATGATAAAGCTATAGTAATCAAGACAGTGGGGTATTGGTTCAAGAACAAATAGATCAATGGAACAGAACATAGAGCCCAGAAATAGACCCACCTAAATATAGTCAACTGATCTTTGACAAAGGAGCAAAAGTAATACATGACAGTCTTTATACTGGAGAAAAGACAGTCTTTTCAAGAAGTGATGTTTGGAAAAATCAGACATCCATGTTCAAAAAAAAAAAAAGAATCTAGACACAGACCTTCCACTCTTCACAGAAATTCAACTTTAACTCAAGACCTAAATGTAAAACACAAAACTATCCCCATTTCACCATGAAAACTAAGACCCAGAGAAGTTAATAGGTGAAGGATACACATAGCTGGTGGTTAAATACACTTCAAATCTGTGTTATGCCAAAGCCTTGTTCTTCCCACCACACTTTACCTAATCCTGTTTGGTAGAGGGGTTCTCCCTTATCTAAAGAAATGCAACGGCTAACTTCCACACCTAATTCCATTTCACAGCAAAGGACCTGAGTCACAGAGATTACAGCTTCCATGGAGCTCCCATCAAGCAAAACAGACATTTAGAGCCTGTCTTTTTGCAAATTTATGTCAAATATTTTCAAAGACACAGCATAATACAATGTAATAAACATCCTTTTAAGGGATCTTATCATTTCCAGAGTTTCATTCATCTACTCCATTCACTCATGGGTTTCATTCATTTGTTCACAAATATTTTCTGAATGCCTGTTTGCCCGGCACTGTTTAGGCACTGAAGATAAAAAGATGCACAAGGCAGAGATGGCAAGGGCAGTACTGTCCAGCAGAAACAGTGTGAATGAAGCATGTATCAGAGTTTTATATTTTCTAGTTTTTACCTTTTCAAAAAAATAAACAGGTAAAATCAAATAGAATAATATATTTTATTTAACTCAATGTAGCCAAAAGGTAGGACCCAGTACAGTGGCTCACACCTGTAATCCCACCACATCTTGTTCCACTGAAAGGTCTTCAGGGGCAACAACATGCATGGAACTGTCACATCCTATGATAACAGTGACTTCTGGAATGCCTCCTGAGGGACCAGCTGGATGTAGTAGGAGTACACTCTAAAATAATGATAAAAAAGTACATCACAAACATAAACCAGTAACATAGTTGTTTATTATCAACTGTTATGTACTATATGTAATTATATGTGTCATACTTTTATACAACTGGCAATGTACATTTAACACCATCACACAAACATATGACAAAAGGAATTTTTCAGCTTTATTGTTAACTTTTTTTTTTAACCCCCCAAGACAGAGTCTCATTATGTTGCCCTCAGTAAGAGTGCCATGGCATCACAACTCACAGCAACCTCAAACTCTTTGGGCTTAAGCAATTCTCCTGCCTCAGCCTCCCAAGCAGCTGGGACTACGATGCCCTGCCATAACGCCCAGCTATTTTTTGTTGTAATTGTCATTTGCAGGCCCAAACTGGGTTCAAACCCACCAGCCCCAGTGTATGTGGCCAGCACCCTAACCACTTAGCCAGGCCAGCCTAGCTTCATTGTAATCTTACAGGACCACTCTCTTATGTGGGCCATCCTTGACCTAAAAGTCATTATGTGATGCATGACTGTATTACTGAGATATTTTACATTCTTTTTCAGTAGTTTTTCACTCAGGGCACATGTCAATTACAAACAACATTTCAAGGACTCAACAGCCACATAAGGGTAGTGATGACAGCATTTAATAGCACAGGGTTGGGGAAAAGAAAGATACAGTCAAGGAGAATTTCAAAACAATGTAGTGAATGCAGCTGCAGAAATGTGCTCAGGATCCTTCAAATACCAAAATTTAGACTTGAGCCTCCAGTGACTTCCCAACTCCAAAGACCTTGTTCAGTTTATTCTGCTACATTCAAAAGTGGAATCACAGCTGTCCTTAGTCAACCAAACAATACACCCAAAACAAAACTCAGCTTTTTATGTCTAATAGTCCCCCCCCCCATTTTCTCTATCAGCTAACAGCACCATTATCTCTTTATCTGCTTACTCATGTCATGCTTATTTTTTCTTTCGTTTTTCCTTTTTGTTTTTAGACAGGTTCTCACTGTCACCCAAGCTAGAATGCAATGGCCTGACCATAGCTCACTGTAACTTTGACCTCGTGGGCCCTAGTGATACTCCTGCTCAGGTCTCCTAAAGGGATGGGATTACATGCTTGAGCTACCATGCCCAGCCAAGTCATCTTTAAGGATAAATGAGAACTTTACCTAGATAATTCAAAATCTAAATGATTTTCAAAATTGTACTTTCCTTTCCACCACAACTAACTGAATTTCACCTCTCACATAGAATCCTATAAAAAAAAAATTTTTTTTTTGAGACAAGAGTCTCACTCCGTTGCTCTGAGTAGTAGCCTTGTGTCAGCCTCGCTCCACAGCAACCTCAAACTCCTGGGTTCAAACAATCCTCCTGTCTCAGCCTCCCGAGTTGCTCATACTACCATGGCACCACAAGAGCTAATTTTCCTATTTTAGTAGAGACGGGTCTGGCTCTTGCTCAGGATGGTCTTCACCTTCTGAACTCCAAAGATGCTCCTGCCTCTTTGAATTAAGGTGTTAGCCACCCGGCCCGGCCAAGAGCTTTCTGATTTGTTTCTTTTCCTCAGTCTTTCTCCCATCCAGCTTCAACAGGAATTACTATCCCCTCAGAATAAAGGTTAAACTTCCCAGCTCACAGCACAGAATTCCCCCTGGGATCTGTTCTTTGTTTATGTAACAATGCCCAATTGTTTGCTGTTCCTAGATTGAACAAGGTAGCTTACTTTCTCTAAGCCTACTTCTCTTCTGTAAAAACCACCATCCCAAACGTTCAGAGAGGGCTTGAGATTCAAAATACTTTAAAAGAAATACAATAACACTCCTTCACACGTAGTGTCTACCTGTCTACCTACTGCCTACTGCCTCTTTTCAATTCATTAAAATTACTGCTTACTATGTGCTAGACACTTTGTGGGACACAAGCTACAGGAAATACAGAAAAACCAGGTTCGCCTTTCCTAAACTCATTACAATACAGTTTCTTAACGAGTATCTTTAAAAACTAGACAAGCTCTAACAGCATCAGAAAGTCAAGGGGATCGTTGGAAGTTCCGGCTCCGAGTCAGCGTGCCAACACATCCTCTCATCTCCGCGTCCCGGCCCGCTCGCTCGCAGACCGGGAACCACCCTAAGCCCTACGGTGCTGAACCCACTGCTACAACCCACGTGGCCGGCGAGGTGGGGTTGGAGGGGGTGGGGGGACGGATCACGTGGCTCTGCCTTGGTGTTTGCGCCTGCGCGCCGCCACCAGCTCAAGGACCCGGATTTAAAGAGACAGGAGCTTCAACCGTCGTGGGCTGCCAGCGGCCTGTGGGCGTCAGGTCCCAAGGCCTTCGGTGAGCGCCGAAGCTGGGGAGGCGGGTGAGGGGCGGTGCGGTGCAGGGCGGCGGGGCCTCGCGTGGGGAGGGAAGCGGGCCGGGGCCTGCAGGTCGGCGTGGCCGAGGAGACGGCTCCCACCCCCGGCTCCTCCCCCGCCCGCCTGCGGAGCCCGGGGGCACACCCTCCGTGACGTGGCGGCCCCCGGGAGGCCAGGGGAAGTCTTGGGGCCCCCTGGGACCCCCACGGGGCCGCGCGGGGGAAGGGCCTTAGACCTCCGGTCACTGCTTCCTTCGGGACCCGAGAGGGCCTTCTCGGACCCCGGCCCCGTGTGACTACTCCAGCGCTAAAGTGGGCGCGCTTCGGTCGGTGGGAGTTTGGGAACTATCTCGCTTCCCACTCGCGGCCCGGCCCGGTGGAGGAGCGCTGCCCTCCGCAGCCCCGCGGACTGGGCTCACGGTCCCGCCGGTCCCTGCCGGGCGCAGCGCGAGGACACACGGGGCCCGGTACACGCCGCCGGTCCCCGCTGCCAGCCCCCCATACTCTGGCCCGCGCACAGCCCAGCCCGCGGAAGCGCTGCGGGACGCTCCTCGGGAAAAGCTGCTGCGGCCTGGGTCTCAGCGGTTTCTCCTTCCCCAGGCTGCGGCTATTGGAAGGCGGGGAGCAAACCGTCTTCCTCAAAACTGCATTGTGCCTGGTGGCCCAGCGCCTTCAGAGTCCTCCTCGAGTCCGCTCCTTTTATTATTTGGGGGGCTGAAGTTTGTTCTGTAAATCGACCTTCTAAGAAAGTTGTTGAAACTTCCTGTTTTGACTTCCTCTTACGGGTCTGCCGTACTTTCACATCTCATCTGTAATTCTTACACTTCAGAAGGTTATGTAGCTCTTTGTGAATGAACAAAAGTTGTGGACCTCCTGTCCCAGAACAACACAGGTTCATTTTCCAATATGCACGTTTTGTATACATTCTTAGGGAGTTCAGAACCGCTCCCTTCCTTCCTACCTCCCACCCACCATCCTTGTCACAGAGTCACTGTAGTTTTCTCAACTACCCCTTGAAGTAGGTAGTATTCTCCCTGTTTTAGAAACAACAAAACAGCCCTAGAGAAGTGGATGAAAGGTTCTAGTTGGTAAGCTGTGTGGTCAGGCTTGCCCTGGCATCCCTGATTCCAAGTCCACCTGATTTCCTTTGCACCATGTTGCACTGCAGTAGGTAAAGCCTGACTGGCTTTTTTTTTTTTTTTGAGACAAGATTCTCAGGCTGTCACTCTGGGTAGAGTGCCATGGAATCACAGCTCACAGCAACCTCAAACTCTTGGGCTTAAGCGATTATCTTGCCTCAGCCTCCCAAGTACCTGGGTCTATAGGTGCCTGCCACAACGCCTGGCTTTTTGTTGTAGTTGTCATTGTTTTAGCTGGCCCAGGATGGGTTCGAACCTGCCAGCCCAGATGTCCGCAGCAGGCGCCCTACCTGCTAAACTACATGTGCCAGAAGCACAATAGCAATTTCACAGCCAGGTGCAGAGTGAAAATAATTTCTGGTATGTTTAAGGTTAGAACTATAAAGATAACGTGCAGATAGAATGTTTCCATCTGGATCGATTTATCAGTTCCTTCAATTCTTGCCATCTAGTTCAGCATCCCTAATTCAAGTTGCTAAATTATAAACAAGTTAATTGCACAGAGAGTCTCTGCTTAAAATATAACTACTTCCCTGATTATAATAAAAGCTGACATTTATTGAGCCTTTGCTATGTGATCTACTTTGTTCTAAAGGCCTTCACAACTGCTTGATTTAAGTAGTATGATTAGCCACGTTTTACAGATGAGGAAACCAAAGAACAGAGAGGTTAAGTAACCTCAGACAGCTAATAAGTGGCCAAGGTAGACTTTGAATCCAGGCAGTATGATTCTAGGCTCTGCTTTATTGGCTCTGAAAAATAGTGATTCTTATTAAATCATAAACCTGTATCATGGCATAACTGATTTCTGAGAATGGTGTATATATTATACTTCATATTAGAAATTTCATTAAACACAGTGCAGTATTTCTTGGTGATTAAAAAGGAACCTCATCCCACCTGAAAACAGCCTGGGGCCTGACCTCCCTGCCTCTGGTTCCTTTCCCTGGATATAGAAAGTCTGAGTGCTGCATTGTAGACTCTTCAGGTTTTAAATCCAGCATCAGAAAGAGAATCAGAAATACTAGTTGGTAAAATAAAGGGTTTAGGCAAAAAAAAAAAAGGAACTTCAGAGGGTGGTGCCATATACCAAGGGTGGCGGGTTCAAACCTGCCCTGGCCAAACTACAACAAAAAAATAGCCAGGCATTGTGGCAGGTGCTCAATGGCAATAGTTCCAGCTACTCGGGAGGCTGAGGCAAGGGAATCGCCTAAGCCCAAGAGCTGGAGATTGCTGTGAGCTGTGACGCCATGGCACTCTACTTAGGGTGAGAAAGTGAGACTCTTAAAAAAGTGAGTCTCTTAAAAAAAAAGAAAGAAAAAAGAATTTTGGGATCTTTTATTACTTAAAGGTCATCATCTATTATGTATACCAGTATAAAAAACTTATGTTATTTGGATTCTCTTCATTGTGATTTACTAGATAGAAATACATGTGTACTTTGGATAATTGAACACCCTTTTGCAAACTGGATATTTTTACATTGGAACCTTCTCCATTCTGTAGGCAATAAATCTTTAATACTTTGGGAAGTAATTTGATTAGTCAGCATATACTGTAATAGGATTCTGGCATTTGGGAAGTTGGGAGCCTACCTCCTCATTTATGTCTCACTTTTTTTGTCTCCTACCTTTTCATACAGCTGTATGACTTTGGTTTTTAAAATCTTCCCTCAAACTCTGCGTGCACTCAGCCGAAAAGAGCCATTCCTGTTCCGAGACCAACATTACTGGCCTGATATAAGACAATACAGCCGGTGGTCAGAAACAGATCTGCTTCCTGGACACTACCTCCTCCAAAAAAGAAAGCCTGTTCTGTCATTCCAGGGAGCACATCTAAGACCACGAGCCACCTGCCTTGTTTTCTTGCCAGGGTCGCAAGTGGGACTCTGCAGTGGCCCCTATGAGATGGCTGAGCAACGGTTCTGTGTCGATTACGCCAAGCGTGGCACAGCTGGCTGCAAAAAATGCAAGGAAAAGATTGTGAAGGGCGTTTGCAGAATTGGTAAAGTGGTGCCCAATCCCTTCTCAGAGTCTGGGGGTGATATGAAAGAATGGTACCACATAAAATGCATGTTTGAGAAACTGGAGCGGGCTCGGGCCACCACAAAAAAAATCGAGGACCTCACAGAGCTGGAAGGCTGGGAAGAACTGGAAGATAATGAGAAGGAGCAGATAACCCAGCACATTGCAGGTGGGGTGAAGGAACAGTTCTCATCTTTCTAGTGCTGAGAAAAAAAGGGGTGTGGAAATAGAGTTTAATTTTTTTAACTTTTTATTTGGAAATAACTTAAAACTCACAGAAGACCTGCAGGAATAAAAACAGTACAAAGAACATTTATATTATCTTTACCCAGATTTGCCCATCGTTTGCTTTAGCATGTTTGTTCATGTGTTCTCTCGCCCCCTCCCCCCCCACACAGCTTAAACCATTTAACATTTTTTTTTTTTGAGACAGAGCCTCAAGCTATCCCCCTGGGTAGAGTGCCATGGCATCATAGCTCATAGCAACCTCCAACTCCTGGGCTCAAGCGAGTCTCCTGTCTCAGCCTCCCGAGTAGCTGGGGCCATAGGCGCCCGCCACAACACCCGGCCATTTTTTGGTTGCAGCCATCATTGTTGTTTGGCGGGCCCAGGCTGGGGATTCGAACCCGCCACCTTAGGTGTACGTGGCTGGCGCCTTAGCCGATTGAGCCACAGGCGCCGAGCCAA
>CAUYQV010108374.1:0-16437 GCA_963574575.1 Galagoides demidoff
TTTTTGAGACGGAGCCTCAAGCTATCCCCCTGGGTAGAGTGCCATGGCATCACAGCTCATAGCAACCTCCAACTCCTGGGCTCAAGCGAGTCTCCTGCCTCCGCCTCCCAAGTAGCTGGGACCACAGTCGCCCACCACAACACCCGGCCATTTTTTGGTTGCAGCCATCTTTGTTGTTTGGCAGGCCGGGCTGGGGATTCGAACCCGCCACCTTAGGTATACGTGGCTGGCACCTTAGCTGATTGAGCCACAGGTGCCGAGCCTGTTTAGTGGATTTTTTGTAGTGTACTAATTTGATTCACTCCTCACTTCCTTTAGTATATATTTTATATACTTTTTAGTTATTTTCATAGTGCTTTCCTGGAGGATTACATTTAATACCCTAACTTTATAATGGTCTGGCTTGATTGATACCATGTAGCTTCTATAGCATGCAAAAATTCTTCTATATAGTTCTACCCCCTCCACTGTTACATTTATTACAGATTTCATCTTTATGTGCAGTCTTTTTATTGACATAGATTTATTATTATTTTATGTATCTGTCTTTTTAATCATGTAGGAAACAAAAAATAGTAGTTGGAAACCACAAATATAATAAAACTGGCTTTTATATTTACCTCTGTAATTACCTTTATCAGTATTCTTTATTTCTTTGTTTGGCTTTAAGTTGCTCTCTACTCTCATTTCAGCCTGAAGTACTCTCTTTAGTGTATCTTAAAGGGAACATATATGTATTTCTTTATTCGAAAATGCCTTAATTTTGCCTTCATTTTTGACAGATAGGGTTATTAGATACAGAGTTACGGGGTGACAAGTTTTTTTCTTTAAACACTAAGTATATTATCCTACTGCCTTCTGTATCCTGTAGTGTCTGATGAGAAATTGGTTGTTAATCTTACTTACAGACTATCCTTTATATATAACATGTGGTTTCTCACTTGCTGCTTTTATGATTCTCTCCATGTTTTTGGCTACTTTGGCAGTTTGTATATAGTATATCTCAGTGTGGATCTCTTGAGTTTATCCTACATAGTATTCATTGAGCTTCTTGGATGTATAGCTTCATTTATATCTTTTAGAAAATTTAGAAAGCTTTTGGACGTTTTATCTTCATATAGTCATTTCTACTCTTTCTCTCTATGCTGTCCTTCTGGGACTCACATATGAATAGGTTAGTAAGCTTGATAATGTCCCACAGGTCCATTAGGCCATCTTCATTTACTTTATTCTTTCTTTTTCTTTGTTCTCATCAATCTGGATAATTTCAATCAACTTTTCTTCAAATTCTCTTATTCTTCTGCCTTGTCAAATCTGTTGAACCCCTCTGGTGAATTTTTTTTGTTTTCAGCTATTATATTTTTTTCTTTCCTCTTTCTTTTTTTTTTTGACAGTCTCACTCTGTAACCCTGGGTAGAGTGCATCATCATAGCTCACAGCAGCCTCAAACTCCTGGGCTCAAGTGATCCTCTTGCCTCAGCCTCCCAAATAGCTGGGACTGTAGGTGCCTGCCACAAAACAGGACTAATTTTTCTATTTTTTTTAGGAGGGGCAGGGGTCTCACTCTTACTTAGTCTGGCCTTAAGCTCCTGAGCTCAAGGGATCCTCACGTCTCGGCCTGCCAGAGTGCTAGAATTACAGGCATGAGCCACTGCGCATGGCCTACACCTATTATGTTTTTCGGCCCCCACATTTCTATTTAGTTCTTTTTTATAGTCTCTGTTTCCTTATTGTTGTTCTCTATTTGTTGAGACATTATTCTCCCAGTTTCCTTTAGTTCTTTGTCAGTGGTTTCCTTTTATTTCTTTCAGTATATTTAAGATAATTAATTTAAAGTCTGTGTATAGTAAGTCCAGTTTTCTGGGCTTCCGTTGGGATGGTTTTTTGTCAATTTCTGGCTTTTCTTTCTATAACAGAACTATATATCCCTCATAACTTTTGTTGAAAACGTGACACTTTAAATATTATGATGTGGTTAACTCTGGAAATCAGATTTTCTTTCCTCATTTTGCTGTTGTTGCTTATTGTGAGTTATAATCATCTATTTAGTGATGTTTTTTCCAAGCAATTTTTTAAAAAAACGAAGTCTCACTCTGTTACCCCAGGCTGCAGTGGTATGTAGACAGCCTACTCAAAATTCAAATTCCTGAGCTCAAGAGCTCCTCCCACCTGGTCTTGTGGAGTGATAGGATTATAAGTCTGAGACACCAAGCTGTATTTTACTTTTTTTCATTTTTTTTAACTTTCAGATTAATATGAGAGTACAAATGATTAGGTTACATTGTTTATATTTGTTAGATAAAGTTCAAGTTGCAGTTGAGCCTTTCCCCCCCAGGTGTGTGCTGTATACACAATGCACATTAGGTGAGAGCTTACCAATCCTCCTCCCACCTCCCATCCTCCTACTTGAATTTGTGTTTTTCTCTTATGCAAGAGTGTAGTTGTTTTGTCTATTGATTTCATATTAGTATTGAGTACATCGAATGCTTGCTTTTCCATTCTTATAATACTTTTCTAAGAAGAATGTTCTTCAACTCCATCCAGGTTAATGTAAAAGATGTAAAATCTCCATCTTTTATGGGTGCATAGTACTCCATGGTATGTATGTATGTGTGTGTGTGTATATATAATATGCCACAGTTTGTTAATCCATTCATGTGTTGACGGCACTTGGGTTGATTCCATATCTTGGTGATTGTGAATTGAACTGCAATAAACATTCTAGTGCACATGTCCTTATGGTAAAATGATTTTTTTTTTCATTCTGGGAGATGCTTACTAATGGGATTATGGGATCAAATGCAAGGTTTACTTTTAGCTCTTTGAGAATTCTCCATACTTCTTTCCATAAAGGCTATATTTGTAATCCCACCAGCAGTGTAAAAGTGTTCCCTTCTCTATACATCCACTGAAGCATCTGCAGCTTTGGGACTCTGTGATGTGGTATATTCTCAGTGGAGTTAGGTGATCTCTCATAGTGGTTTTGATTTGCTTTTCTCTTATGATTAGGGACAATGAGCATTTTTTCATGTGTCTGTTGGCCATTCGTCTGTCTTATTCATAGAAGGTTCTGTTCATGTCTGTTGCCCACTTATGGGATTATTTGCTCTTTTCTTGTTGATTAATTTGAATTCTCTGTAAATTCTAGTTATCAGCCCTTTGTCAGATTTGTAGTATGCAAATATCTTCTCCCATTCTGAAGGCTGTTTGCTTTAGTTGTTGTACCCATTAGTACACTGAAGTTGTACCTTGGTGTCATTTTAATTTGCATTTCCTTAATAATTAACGATGTTGAACATCTTTTCTTGTGTTCATTGGCTCATTGTGCTCATTGGCCATTTGTATGTCTTCTTTAGATATTTAAAGAATGTCTAAAGTTCTTTGTCTATTTAAGTTCTTTGCCTTCTTTTTATTTGGGTTATTTGGGGTTTGTTTTGTTGTTAAATTGTAGAAGTTCTCATATATTCCAGATAATAATAACCCTTTGCCTATACAGATGACTCTTGATTTATAGTTATTCAACTTACAATTTTTTGACTTTATGATGATTAAAAGTGATATGCATGCAGTATGCTCCTTGTCTTACAATAGGGTTGTGTCTGGGAAAACCCATTTTAAATTGGAAATATCCTAATTTGAAAATGCACTTTTGACTTCCAGTATTGTCAACTTATCTTAGGTTTCTTGGATGGAATCTCCATGATAAATTGAGGAGCATCTATATCCAATTTGAAATTGTTTTCTTAAATTCTGAGGGTTGCCTTTTCATTCTTTCAGTTGTTTCCTTTGATATACAAAGTTTCAAGTTCAATGTAGTCCCATTTGTGTTTTTTGGATTTTGTTGCCTGTTGGTGTCATATCCCTGACACTTCCTCTGATGAAGTAGAATTCTAGAGAAATTTGAATTTGGTCACTAGAAGGAAGTTTTTCACTCTCACTTTGCTCCTCTTCTAGGATTAGCAATAGCATCAGAGTTTTACCTCATCAGTAGGCCCTTTCTGGATTATCTTCTCATTGAATCCAGTGTGTGTAGCATGTAGATTTTCAGGAGAGTATGATAAAATTATTTGTGTTAGATGGGATACTTGTATTTTGTCATTTACATCATATAATTTCACTAATTTTGTTCCCAGTGCAGCCCAAGTATTCTTTTTATTCCTTTTGTGTGAATTAAATATGTACTATTTTTTTCCATTTATTCAGTAAACAGTTACTTGAGCACCTACTGTGCATTTTGTTAGGTTCCCTTAATATATATATATATTCTTGCTGTTGGGGTAAATTAGAGGCAATAGGTTTACTAATCAGCTTTTGTATACTATGCTACAAGTAACTTCAGTAGAGGTTTGCACAAGATACTATGAAAAGGTGGGCAGGAGGCATCTGTATCAGATTAGGAGAGTAAGGGAAGACTTCTTGTAGGATGTGAAGCTAAAGCTGAATTTCAAAGGGTAAGTAAAGTAACACATGAAGTTACTAAATGGATGTTGGGTGAATGAATCATAATTTGATGAATTTGGGAGAAGGATTTTGCAGCAAAGGTGCAAAGTAGAAAAGCATGAAATGTATGTGGCACGTTCAGGGACTCTTAACAGTTGAGGATATACTTGTAGGGGAGTGGGAGGAGCTGAAATAGCCATCATTCTGTCTTCACCCCTTTGGATAAAATCTCAGTTTATACTATTTTCTCCTCTCCCTGCAGTTTACCCTTCCCTGGAGTCTGATGATGATGATCCTGCTTTGAGATCGCGACCCAAGAAAAAGAAAAATTCAGATGATGCTCCATGGAGTCCTAAAGGTGATCTGTTTCTTAAACTTTGTAAAGGTTGACAGAGGGGAAAAATAGGCTGGATATAAGCAGAATCTTTAGTATTAGAAGACTTGACTTAGTCATTTATTTGTTATTCACAGAACATTTGTTGAGTGTTTACTGTGTTCAAGGCACCGTGTTAGTTGCCAGAGTTAAAAGGGATTAATAAGACATAGACTTTATGTAATAAGTCTAACAAAATTAGAGGAAATAGAACATATGACTTTTGATAGTAAATGGCTTGAAGTGAAAGGATAAAGACCTTGTTAGCAAGCAATCTAAGGCTTCTGAGAACATTCTTAAGTCATTATTTTGTCAAGGAGGGACATTCTGCTCACTGTGTTTAGCTCTACTAGGCTCAAAACTGCCATCTGAACTGAGACAACATCTCTGAGGAAGGAAGGGTGATCATTGAGTTAGAGATGGAATTTAGAGGATGATGAAAATAATTTTCTTCATTTCCTTGGATGGATGGTTTTCACATTGAGGGTACATCAAGTTAACTTTTGCTACTTAACAAACTATCTAAAACTTAGTAGCTTAAAACACCAATTGATTATTTCTCATGTTTCTATAGGTTGACTGAGCTGTTCATCTAGTCTGAGCTACCTTGCTAGGGGCTGGAAGGTCTCAAAAGATTTTCCCCAAGTGTCTGGGACCTAAGTTAAATTGCTAGGGCCTCTCTCCTCATGGTCTTTCATCCACTGGGCCAGCCTAGGTTTTTTCATAACGTGGCAGAAGGGTTTCTAGCAGTATGCAGGCACTTTTCAATCCTTTGTTTGTGTCAGATTTCCCATAGTCCCATTGGTCAAAGCAAATTACTTTGCTACACCTTGATTCCATAGGCGCAAACATAGATTATATCTCTAGAGAGGAGAGTTATAAGGTTACATTGCAAAGGTCATGCATACAAGTAGATGTGAGCAAACCGAGGGCCATTACTGCAACAAGCTACCATGGGAGGGCACTGCTGTCTCAGTACCTGTGGTTCACCAGGAGATAAAGGGCCTATTGCTCCCACTCAGCCCTATTTATTTAGCCTATCTGGTATTTGCTTGAGGTTGGGGGAGTGGGGGGTCAGGGCATTCCTAGGAAGTGTTCTCTTAATGAATCAGTCAACAAGTATTTTATTTTATTTTTTTAATTCAGTCCTATGTCCTGATTTTATTTTCTCCTATAATTTCTAGTTTTATTTTCTCCTGTCAAACTTTCCTTATTAACATTGGGGAAAATTTTTGGAAAATTCTGAAAATAGAGGGAATTATAAGAAGAAACCACCCATGATTCCGCCACCCAGAAGCATTATTAATATTGTTATTTTTCCTTCTATATATTTTTTCTACTATACTTAAAAAAATTTTTTTGACAGTCTCACTCTGTTGCCCCAGGCTATTGCTAGAGTGCTATGGCTTTAGCCTAGCTCACAGCAACCTGAAACTCCTAGGTTCAAGTCTCTAGAGTATCTGGGACTACAGGCACCTGCCGCAACACCCAGCTAAATTTTTCTATTTTTAGTTGATATGGGGTCTCTCTCTTGCTCAGGCTGGACTTCAGCTCCTGAGCTGAAGTGATTCTCTGGCCTTGGCTTCCCAGAGTATTAAGATTACAGGCATGAGCTGCTACTTCTGGCCCCTACTTTAATTTTTTTTTTGCCTTTTAAACAGAGTAATAGCTATAGCAAATCAAATATTATGGAGGAGTTTAGGATGAAAAGCAATGATCCCACTTTACCCACTTCAACCCCTTACCTGAAAGGTAGCCTCATAGTTTTTGTTTCCTGATAGATACCTCTAAAACTCAAGATACTAGAGTTTAAGGCAAGAGGTTCACTTGAGCCCAGGAGATTGAGGTTGTTGTGTAAGCTATGATGACACCATAGCACTCCAGCCTGAGGCAACAAAGTGAGACTCTGTTTCAAAAACAACAAAAAGATAATAGAGTTTATACCACTATTTTTTGATTTGTCAACTTTATTCCTCTTTTCCTCAACTTCTATCAGTCTCTCTTGATTACCATTTTGTAAGGTATAGTATTAGTGCCCCTATTCTTTCTTTCCTCCTTCAACTTTCTATGAACCATACTTTTTTGTTTGTGCTGTCTTATGATTCACATTCTACCTTGACTAGAAGTTGAATGTAAGAATTTAAAACCAATAATTATGTCTGGCCTTTTACCTTAATATGATCTCGTGAGCATGATCTTATGCTGTTGTTTATAAATAATATTTTTAATGACTACTAAATATCTATTTCATGGGTATACTTAGTTTGACTAATTCCTCCTTTAATGTGAGACATTTGGGCTATTGCCAAGTTTTCATAGTTAGTGATAACATTTGAGATGAAAATATTTATATAAAAATGTTTGTGTTCTGATTATTCACTTAGGATTGATTCCAATGAAAACCTTAGAAGGGCCAAAGAATATAAAGTGAAAAGTCTCCCCTGACCTGTCCCACAGCCTTCCAATTTCCCAGTGTTTGGAGTCACCTAGTATTATCTCTTTCTTGTTTATCATTTCAGAGGTATTTATGTATAAACAAATAAATAAATGTATATATTTCAATTCCCTCCCCTTTTTTACTCAATTAGAAGCATACTTTATACATCATTATGTGCTTTCCTTTTCTTACTTTATAATACATCTTAGAGATTGTTTATATACTCACAGCAATGCATAAGAGTGCTTTTTTCCTTCAACTACTGCCAATACACTTTTAATATGAATGTTTTAAAAGCTCTTGATATATAATGCTAAAATGCTTTTCAGAGAAGTTATTCCAATTTTCACTTCCTTCAGCCACATATGAGTGCTTGTTTATGAAATCCATGCAGACATTGAACATAATAGTTAGGAATAGTGTTTGTCTATGAGTAATAGAAACCTCTCAAGCATCCTTAGTGAGTGGTTATTTTCTCAGGGTCGCAAGATGGCTACTTTACCTCCAGCATTGGGGTCTTTGTTGTAGTCAAGAAGAAGGCAAAAGGAAAAGAATAAGCCTTCTGAGTACCCCCTTTGCTCAGGAGTTTTAACTTGTACTGTTTAAAAATATCTCTTTGGTTAAAATTATGTCACATGGCCAAGACTATCAGCGAGGCCAGGAAGTATAGTTTTTATTTAGGTATATTTCTGTCCCACAAATCAGAGTTTTTATTAGTAAGCAAGTGGGAAGGGAAGAATAGTTAACATGGTTGAGAATGGGAAGTTGCTACTGTAAGTTTTTGATCTTTGGTAATTCACAGGTAAACAGTAGTATCTCATTGATTTCATTTGTGTTTCTTTGATTAATCATTTTTTTTTGTATATTTGCATTAGTACTAGAATTTCTTATACATTTTGTTCCTGTCCTTTGCCCATTTATCTATGTAGGTCCTCAAGTTTTTCAAATTGTTCTTTTTTATGTAGTCAGGGAATAGTCATCCTTTGTTTCAAATACACACACAAATATATATGTACATATACAGTAGAACCGCCATAGCTGACAACCTCCTTAAAGTTGATGTAATTTTCATGACCATATATTCAAGACCAAACATGTACCACATGTATGTATCAGTAGAGTAGACCTAGTTCCATATTGTGTTGAGAGAGGATCTAAATTGGTTGCTCCCTCCAGATAGGTAATTACTAATGCTAGAATCATATTTCCACTAAGCTGAAATGCTATCTCTGCCATGTCTACCGACTCATACTTGTCATGGGCTGTTTGAGGAACATCTATTTTGTGTCATCAATCTTCTGACTGTTCTCATGCCTATTTGTGACTTTGGAAATCCCCAAACTTTAAAAAAGCACTGGCTCTCATTTGTAATCCTAGCACTCTGGGAGGCTGAAGTAGGAGGATTACTTAAGTTCAGGAGTTCAAGACCAGTCTAGGGAACATAGCAAGACCTTGTCTCTACAAAAAAACTAAAAATTTGCTGGATGTGATGCCCCTAATCCTAGGTACTCAGAAGGCTGAGGGACGAGGAACACATGGGCTCAGGTGTTTAAGGCTGAAGTGAGTTATAATGACACTACCACACTCTAGCCTGGGTGACAGAGCAATAATACCCTGTCTCAAAGAAAAAAGTATTGGACTTCTACTTAATTAAAAATGAAAAGATGTCCCTTAATATGAAGAATATCTAGCTTAAACTAACAGGATGAAACTACAGAACAGAGCTGCTTTAGTTGGTGTTTATAGAGGTTTAGATTTTTAAATCTCCTAAAATTGCATTAAAATTTTATGTAAAAGCATATATATATATATTTCTTTAGCTAATAACTTTTATCACATTTTCAAAGTGTGTTCTTAACCCAAAAAAGATGAAGGCATTGTATTAAAGATATTCCATTAAAGTCAGTAATAAAAAATTGCCCACTAAAACTGCTGTTATTTAGTATTGTCCTAGAAGTTCTAGCCAGTGTCATTAGGAAGGAAGCAGAAATAATAACTGTAACTGTTATAAATTAAGAGACCAGGGTGGTGCCTGTGGCTCAAAGAGTAGAGGGTGCTGGCCCCATATGCCTGAGGTGGCAGGTTCAAACCCAGCCCCAGCCAAAACTGCAAAAAAAATAAAAAATTAGGAGACCAAATTGGCTTGCCCCTTTCTCTTTGGGGGTTGTGCTTCTTTTAATGCTTATTAATAGAATATATGATTGTACATGGCTTCCTGGAGGGGGCTGATATCTCCTGCCTCCTTGAAAGAACCCGTGTAGGTGTTTAGCCCATTGAGGGAACTGGTCCAGAGTTGATCTAAGAGAGGCAGATAACAACATGAGCAGCCAAGTTTCTAGAAGGTTCTAGGCACTGTGCAGGAACGGAGATTCAGGGAGTAGAAATGAGCAAGCAAAAGACATGGGATCACTAGACTGTTGGGTGGGAAGACCCAGTGGCTGGGGAGGTTCTCCTCTGTTCTGCATCACTGCAGTAGCCCCCTGCTATGCAATCATGCACTGATTGAAGGTAGGGTGAGGACAAGGATTTTATGGGTAGGTATCCTGAGCAGAGAGGACATCCTTAATTTTAGTGTGATTGCCCTGAGAGGTGAGGGGATGATCTTTAATCCAGACATCCTTAGAGTTAGAGAAAGTCATAGAGTAGGGGCCCAGGGCCCAGTCAAGAGGGATGTCTGGCTTAGAAATTGGAGTAGGTATGAAGAGGGATAGAGAAAAAGGTGTCTTTTAAATCTGGACTGTAAACTATGATGGAAGGAGGAATAGTGGAGAGGAGGGTATAAGGGTTTGGGACGAGACGATTTACAAGGTTGGTGGCCTCATTGACTGTCCACAGACTAGTCTAAGGACTAGTCAGAAGGAGCTATCAGGTTTGGAGACTGTTAGGATAGAAGTGTTGTATGGGGGAGGAGGTGGGTCAAAGAATGTGGTTTATTAGTAAGTGATTAATAGTTGGTTTAGATCCCTTTATAGTATGGGTTTAAGGGGATATTGAGGTCGGTTGGGGAGACATGAAGAATAACTATACAGGACTGATGGTGTAGAGCTATTGAGGGAGTAGAGGTGTCCTAAACTTTAAGATTGAATTGACATAAAGCCTCTAGGAGGGACACCTGTGTAGACAGGGAAGAGACCTTAGAGGAGAGTAACAGTAGTGTGGAGAACTGAGAGGTATCATCAGTTTTGGGTGATGGGTAGAAAGTAAAAGTAGCTTTTAGTCACTTTTGATCCACTTTGAGTGGATAGTAGGTCTTTGCCATTCTGGGGAGTGGGGCATTTAAGAATTATTAAGAAAGAATAGGACAATATCAGGTGTTTTAACTGACAGGTTGGAGGTGGAGTTTTAAGTGGGGTGGAGGGAATTTTATTGACTCCAATCACAGAAATGGAAGAGGGGAGTAGTGGCCCTGAAAAATCAGGCAGTACCAAGCATGTGGTCTCCATGTCCAAGAGGAAGGAAATTCTCTTACCAGCAACCAGAAGACAAACTTAGGGCTCTGTGAAATGATAACAGTGGAGGCCTGAGAGCCTGAGTCCCTTCAGTCTTTAGTAGCTAGTCCCCAAAATTCAGGAAGCTTGAATCCCAGCTTATTCACTGTCTTGGAAGGGGTGGCTCCAGGCCCTGCGGCCGAGGGATACTCATCCTTCCAGTGACTCTGAACACCGCAGACCAGACAGGGTCTGAGTGGAGCTTGAGGATCAGGACAGTGACTGGCCCAGTGGCTCTGTTTGTCACTCTTATAGCAAGAGTCTGGATGCTGTGCAGAATGAGGTGGATATTTAGGTTGCCTTGTAGAGCCCTTCCTCTGTCCCTAAAGGGCAGAGGCCAGCATCTGGTACCTAGCCTGCTAGTCTTGACCCCCCTCCCTCTTCCTCTATGTTGTTATAGACCTTGAAGGCCAGTTTAACTGATTCTTTTTGGTGAGTCTGGGGTCCGTCTTTGAGTTTCTAAAGCTTTTTCTTATATCCGAGGCTGACTGAGAAAGAAAGTGGGTATTTAGGTACATATTTGCAGTCTCAGATTTGGGGTTGAGGTTGGTATATATTGTGAGGGTTTTCAGTTAAGATATCTGTGAAGCCTGTGTCTTCAGCCCAAATATGGGCTTTATCTCAGGAGTGGTGATAGAAGAAAGCTCTATATAAATGTCCTGTCATGAGAGGTCATAGGACTGGATTAAATAATGGAACTCCTTTATAAATTAAGTAAGATCATTTGAAAAGGACCCAAGGTGTTTTCCAATGTGGAATAGGTCTCCTAGGTTAAAGAGGACATGGACTCTAATTATGCCCTCAGCTCCTGTTACTTCACGTAAGGGTAAAATAGTTTCCAGATGCTGTCCTCGAGAGGGTGTGTGGAGGAGAAAAGGAATCAGGTAGAGAAAGAGGAGAAAGGGAATCTGATGGAGAGGTTGGGGGTGTAGGAGTTGGGGACCAAAAGGGAGCAAAAGGTTCAGGGGGTGGAGAAGCATAAGTTGAGGGACAGAATGATCAGTGGGGTCAAAGTTCAAGTCAGAGGTGGAAGGTTGAGGTAGGTGGCAGCTGTTCATTGAGAAGGAGAATGTGAAAGGTGGTATAGGTCTAATAGCAGGGTGAAGGATGACCCTGCAGGAAGAAGAAAACTTGGAGATAGGGAAGAAGAACATTTGAAGAGAAGGGAAAAGAAAGCTTGAAGATAGGGGACCCCTGTCATTTGCCATTGCGAGTTATGAATTATTTAAGATTTTTAAGAATATTTAAATTGAAAGTGTCAATTTTAGGCTAATTTTATTGGGACCAGGCAGTGCTGCAAAGGTGGTTTGATGTCTCCTGTTAAACCCAGGCTGCCAAGGTTTTTGAGGAGACTGCCAAGTGGCAGGTTTTAGGAGGGAGCTGAATAGCATGTCCATGGCATGTGAGGTAAGGAGTAGGAATGGGGCGGAGGTTCACCAGTAGGGAAGTAGGCATCCCCACATCACCCATGGAACCAAGAGGAAAATCTTAACTCTGTCCCTCAGATGTCCACAAAGGAAGGTATTGGAATTAGGACACTGATCCCAGATCCCAGTGGAAATCCTGACCCTTCAGAGGAGCAAATAGGTGGAGAAAGAGGAGGATTTATGGTTACTGAGGCATTTTAATTTGTCTTTTTAAGTTATTCATATATAAAACAAAATGATTTATTTCAACAAAACTATTGGGACTACCAGTGTTTCAGTAGGAGTAGAAACTGGAACTCTTCCAGGATAGAGACTGGAAATACTTAGCAGGACAGTAGCAATCTTGCTGTAGTTTACATAACATACACCCTTGTGTAGGTTGAATTTAAATCTTACAGTGGTGAAGGCATTTTTTTTTGTAATGCTGCAATATAATTGGATTAATTTAGCTCTGTTCTCATGCAATGTATTGAATAAATGTTTCATAGTATTTCCACGGAGTGTTAAAAAAAAGGGAACAAGTCATCATCACTTGAGCTGTTAGAATGATAATTCTATTCATTTTTGGCCATCATTATATCTGTAGTACCCTGCATCATGCCTGGCATGTTAGAGATGTTTGATACATCTTTGATACATGAAATAAAAGAAATGATTTTATAATAGAAAATTGAGATTTATGTGATTATATAATGGATTGTAGCAAATGCTAGAGAATCAACTCAAAGCTGTTAGAACTAGTAAGATAATTCAATAAATTGGGTAACTACTGGGTATAAACCATATATCAAAAATCAAGAATTGCAGTGTATCTGTAATAAACATAATACACTGAAGAAAAAGGTCTACTGATGATAGCAATAAATATGTAAAATATGTAGGAGTAATCTTAAGGTATGTGTAGAACCTAAATGAAGAAAACTTCAAATTTTACTGAGGAACATAAAGCCTAAATAAATAGAGGTGTGCTGTGTGTCTGGTTACAAAGTCTGAGTGTTGTGAAGTGTCATTTCTTTCCAAATTAACTTACGCATTTAACACTATCCTAAGTCAAATTCCTAAAGGAATTTTAGAACTCATTGTAAAAGTAATTTAAGAAGTAAACAATTTTCACTTAGATCTGAAACTAGAAAAGGATGCCCTTTGTCTCCACTGCTATTCAGCATAGTAAAGTCTTAGCTGTCACAATCAGACAAGAGAGGGCAATCAAGGGTATCCAGATGGGGTCAGAGGAGATCAAACTGTCACTCTTTGCAGATGACATGATTTTATACCTGGCAAACCCTAGGGACTCTACAAAATTTTCAGAAGCAATCTGCAGTGTCTCAGCATATAAAATCAGTACTTATAAGTCAGTAGTTTTTATAATACCAATAATAGTCAAGCTGAAAATAAAGTCAAGAACTCTATTACTTTTATAGTAGTGCCAAAAAAAGATGAAATAATCTGGGAATTTACTTAACAAAGGACGTGAAAGATCTGTTTAAAGAGAATTATGAAACTGAGAAAAGAAATAGCAGGAAATGTTAACAAATGAAAAAACATACCATGCTCATGGCTAGGAAGAATCAACATTGTTAAAATGTCCATACTACCCAAAGCAATCTAAAGATTTAATGTAATCCTTATTAAAGTACCATCATCATACTTTAAAGATCTGGAAAAAAATAGTACTACATTTTATATGGAAAAGAAAAAACCTCAAATAGCCAATACATTACTCAGAAATAAAAACAAATCAGAAGGCATCAGGTTACCAGACTTCAGGCTATACTAATAAATCTATAGTGATCAAAACAGCCTGATACTAGCACAAAAATACAGAGGTAGATGTATGGCACAGGATATAGAACCAAGAGATGAACCCAGCCACTTATCATCATTTGATCAGCCTATCAAAAGCATTAATTGAGGGAAAGCTTCCCTATTTAACAAATGGCACTGGATGAACTGGCTGATGACCCATAGAAGACTGAGGCTGAACCCTCACCTTTCACCATTAACAAAAATTGATTCTCACTGGATAAAAAAATTTAAACTTAAGACAGGAAACTATAATAACACCAGAAGAGAGTACAGGGTAATGCTTGAAGAAATTGGCCTGGGAGATCTTTTTTTTTTTTTTTTTGGAGTTTTTGACCAGGGCTGGGTTTGAACCCATCACCTCTGGCATATGGGGCCGGTGCCCTACTCCTTTGAGCCATAGGTGCCGCCCTGGCCTGGGAGAATTCTTTAGGAAGAGGACCCCCCTGGCAATAGAAACAACACCAAAAATATATTACTAGGATCTGATCAAACTAAAAAGCTTCTGCAGAGCCAAGAGCACAGTAAATAAAGGAAGCAAACAGCCTTCAGAATGGGAGAAGATATTTGCAGGTTATTTTTCCAACAAGGGTCTGATAACTAGAATCCACAGAAAACTCAAACTAATCAATAAGAAAAGAACAAATAACCCCATTTCTATGTGGACAAGAGACTTGAACAGAAGCTTCTTTGAAGAAGACAGGTGTGTGGCCTACAAACACATGAAAAAATGCTCATGATCTTTATTCATCAGAGAATTGCAAATCAAAATTACTTTGAGATGTCATGTAACTCCAGTAAGATTAGCCCACATCACAAAATCCCAAAACTACAGATGTCGGCATGGATGCAGAGAGAAGGGAACACTTGTACACTGCTGGTAGGAATGCAAGCTATACATCTTTTTTGGAAAGAAATTTGGAGAATACTCAAGGAACTAAAAGTAGACCTACCATTCGATCCTGCAGTTCCTCTACTAGGTATATACCCAGATGATCAAAAATCATTTTACAACAAAGACATTTACACCAGAATATTCATTGCTATCCAATTCATATTTGCCAAGTCATGGAAGCAGCCTAAGTGCCCATCAACCCATGAATGGATTACCAAATTGTGGAATACATATACCACAGAATACTATGCAGCCATTAAAAAGATGGGGACTTTACCTCTTTTATGTTTATCTGGATGGACCTGGAACATATTCTTCTTAGGAAAGTATCTCAAGAGTGGAAGAAATAGTATCCAGTGTACTCAATACTATTATGAAACCAATGTATAATCACCTACACATTGATAGGAATGATAAAACAAAACTATAGTCCAGAAAAGAAGAGGGAAGTGGAGGGAGAGGGGAAAAGAGGGGGAGGCCAAGAGGAGGGAGGGTATTTAATAGGACGTCATCTATTGTGTATGATGTAATGGTACATTGTAAAACTATTAAGAGTAGAGTATAAATGTCTTACCACAACAAATAAGTAAGTGAGGTGTTGGTTATGTTAGCATATTTGATGTAAGCTTACCACATTGTATATCAAATTATCACATTGTACTCCATAAATGCATTAATATATGCAGTTATGATTTAATAAAAGTATTAAAAAAATAAATACCCAATTAAGAGGGAAAAAAGTAAACAGGTATGGTTTGCTTAAAGAATATTGGGATAAGCGTATCAACAAACACACAAGCCATCTGATGGAATTGGAAAAAGAAGAACAATCTAAGCCTAAACCCAGCAGAAGAAAAGAAATATCTAAAATTAAATCAGAGATTAATGAAATTGAAAACAAAAGAATCATTCAGAAAATTAATGAAACAAGGAATTGGTTTTTTGGAAAAAGTAAAACAGATAAACCTTTGACCAGACTAACTAGAAATAAAAAAGTAAAACCTCTAGTAACCTCAATCAGAAATGATAAAGGGGAAATAACAATGGATGCCACTGAGATAGAAGAGATTATCTTGGAATACTACCAGAAACTTTATACCCAGACATTTGACAATGTGAAAGAAGTGGATCAATATTTGGAATCATACCCTCTCCCTAGACTTAGCCCAGATGAAATAGATCTCCTGAGGAGACCAATTTCATGCACTGAGATCAAAGAAACAATAAAAAATCTCCCAACAAAAAAATGCCCTGGTCTGAATGGCTTCACACCAGAATTCTATCAAACCTTCAAAGAAGAAATTATCCCTATAATGAAGAAATTATTCCAAAAAATTGAGGAGGAAGGAATCTTCCCCAACATGTTATATGAAGCAAAAATCACTCTGATACCAAAATCAGGAAAAGACTCAACTAAAAAAGGAGAATTTCAGACCAATTTCACTAATGAATATAGATGCAAAGATTCTCAACAAAATCCTAGCCAGTAGATTACAGCTTATTATCAAAAAAGTTATATATCATGATCAAGTAGGTTTCATCCCAGGGATGCAAGGCTGGTTTAATATACGCAA
>CAUYQV010108376.1:0-16704 GCA_963574575.1 Galagoides demidoff
CGCCTGTGGTCCCAGCTACTTGGGAGGCGGAGGCGGGAGACTCGCTTGAGCCCAGGAGTTGGAGGTTGCTATGAGCTGTGATGCCATGGCACTCTACCCAGGGGGATAGCTTGAGGCTCCGTCTCAAAAAAAAAAAAGAAAGAAAGAAAGAAAGAAAGAAAAAAGCAAGGTTTCTTTTCCCTTCTCCGGCCCTCCTATCTTCTGGCCCTTTTCCTCTTCCAAAGCAAATCATAGAAACCAGAATTCCTCTCCTGGTTAATAAACCATAAAGCCTAGAACAGTCGTGCTCCCTTCTCCCTTGAAGACCCTTATTTTTGAGGGTCCTGCCCCACACCCTGGGGGAAGGTTGCTTAACGGAGGCCAAGTAGACTCTAGATAGTCTTAACAGGTTCTCCTCAGTCTGTTACCATCAGCTCATTCCCTTCTATCCAATCCTATTTCCATATAGCTGTCCATTCTTCGTCAAATCTAAGCATGAAGATGGTTTCTCCTGGGTTGTGGGGTTTTCATTTCTAAAGGGTCCCATATCACATAAAACTTTGATTCAGTAAATAGGTCATGCTTTTCTCTTGCAATGCTGTCTTTTGTCACAGGAGTGTTAATATAAGGTGACCAGATTTTAACATTGGTAAAGGGGGACACCATTGGGGGGGCAGGGCCTGACAACAATGCAAACTTTGATAAGCAGTTCTCAACAATTATTTGTTATTATTAAAGTTTAACATTATGAAACTAACAAAAATAACATAAAATGCATATCCTGGTGAAATAGCCACATGGCAGCCCAAAACCATATATTCCCTTCCTGTTCTCCCATGTTCCCTACCTTGTCGTGCATTCTTTCCAAAAATTGGGGCTTTTTAAAAACACCGAAGGACACAGGACAAATTGTTAAAAATCAGGACTGTCCTGCCTAAAGCGGGATGTCTGGTCACCTTACTCTGGGGGGGGGGGGGGCGCTACTTGTTTGTTCCAGACAGTTTGGCTCCTTCTGATTGTCCTTACCTAGAAGCAAGGGAGGGAGCCAGTTTCCTTCTGATACCTTGCCCAGGAGGGGAGTAGTGAGTTTACATTAGCCTTTTCATTTCCAAATGAAGTTACATTAACCTCTTCATTCCCAAATGGAGTTACATTAACCTTTTCAGCAGCCGAAAACCGTATATTCCCTTCCCATTCTCCCGCTGTTCCCTAGCTTGTCATGCATTCTTTCCAAAAATTGGGACTTTTTAAAAACGCCACAGGATGCAGGATAAATTGTTAAAAATCAGGACTGTCCTGCCAAAAGTGGGACATCTGGTCACCTTACCTATGACCCATCTTAGTCCTAAGTGTCTTTACGACAGGCTCTGCAACCCCAAAGCAGCGTCTGTACTGGGCATTTCTCCCTAACACCAAAACCCATTTCCTTTTCCTGCAGAAAAGCTGTCTGCCTTCCTCACTGTTCTTCTCTTCTCTTCCTCTTTGCCTCCTTGTCAGGCCTGTCTCTTTCTAACTACTTGGCAGTGTCAGGGAAACTGTTTTATACATTTCATTTTCTCCACTTCATTCTTCCTCTGCAACTTCTCTCATCCCTGAGTCCTTTCCTCTTAACCCACCACCTGGCCAGTTCTTTTGCCTTCTTTTCTTTCTCATTACCATTCTTTCTTTTTCCTCCCAGATGTCTTCATCTATAATTCTAAGTTTGAGGAGGTGGGGAGATATGTTTTAGGGGAAGCATATGTGAAGGAGTGGGCTTTGGGCTACCGGGAAGGGCCAACAGACACTGGCATGGATGGCCGCAGGGGCAGTTGCCTCCTGACCCATCCTTCTTAATATGGGTCTGGGGTGAAGGTGATAGTGACTTACTGGTAAATAAAATGTGGTTAGATTAGGGGGTTCGGGCAAAGGAAACTCCTTGGTCCTATAGAGCAGCATTTCCTTACCTATTCTTTCTTTTCAATTTCTTTTATTTTTTTCTCAATTTCTTCATTCACACTTTGTTTTATGGGCTTATGATATAATTTGTGATCCTTCAGAAGGGTATAGCCAGAACTCTCACCTACCTTCTTTGGCCTTGTTGTTCCTTAGACATAGCCTTAGCCAACTTAGTTGTTGATTAGCTCAGGTTGGAAGTTGGGCAGCTACAGAAACATGGGATTCATTGGTGAGTGGATTCTCTATTTCAATGTGTCTGTTTATCTGATTATGAGTAGGCCTGGGCTAATAATGGTATTGATGATAACAGCAGCAACTGTTTATTGAGGACTTGGGTGACGACAGCATATGTGTTCCATCTTATTTAGTTCTACAAGAATTATGCAGACTAGGTGGTGTCATCCTCATTTTACAGTTGAGGGACTGAGGGTGACGTTCCTTGCTCATGGACTCATGCCTGCTTGACTCTAAAGTCTTGCTGTATACCACCACTGTGCTGTATGGTACAACTATCTTTTGGAGATATTTAGGTAAAAAGAATTCTTATCCTTAGTGCCCTTGTTTGGTGTGAAGCAACATCTGAAAAATTTCAGATGTATTGACTCTTAATAGTAGAAAACTCTAGTAGATTTTGAAGGACACGTGGAATCTGTTTTTTGCAGTCATGGTAGGAGGATGGCTGAGAGATCCTTTTGACCAAAGACAGAGACCCTTTCTGGCTGTGCTTACAACAATGTGTGGTATGTGATAGGAACTGTAGGTTTAGTGAAGAGAGTCCTCTTACTAGGTTGAGAAAGGGGGATACTTGTGAGAACCCAGGGTAATCTGTGATCATTACCTAATCTCCTCTAAAGTAGCCCCAGAGAGGTGGTGACTCCAGGGTTGTCTGGGGTTACTGTAAATGAATAGTTACCTTCTTCCTGGATTATTTGTGGCAAAGTTTGAATTCTAGACTGATTTAACTTAGTGACAGCCAAACAAAATCTTCTTGCTATAAACCCTCCCTGACAGGCTGAAGGGTTGTGAACTTCTAATATTTATTTGAGTTAAATGAGATTAATAAGGCAAGTTTATTATGAAATATTATGTAGTACTTTCTGAAGTCTTTGCATCCATTGAGGGGGCCACCATGGATAATCCTAATGAATAATCAAAATTTTAAATAATGAAAAATGTCATTGTAGTAAGGAACTGATCCTAAAACAGGATATTTCTTATATTTTTAGAATTCACAAAGCCTCCCTGAGGAGGTCCACACCCTGAGGAGAGATGGACCATCTCTCCACTTGGTTCCTGTGTCCACCCTCTGAATAGGACACCACAAGTAGCCTGCCTTGCAGACATGCCCTTTCTTTTTGTTAATTAATTTTGTTTTAGTCATTTATTTTTAACTGTGCCATCTGAAAGACAGATAGGTGCCTGTGACGCCCAGCCCAGCTCCAGGAACGTGGGACTTTCAGGCACAGGAATCTGCATCCTTTACCTGAAGAGCTGGGGAAAAAGCTTTGCAGCTGGTGAAGGTGATAGAATCAAGCTGCTTTATAGACCTGAGAGAACTTAAGTGAGGGGAGGATGTGGAAGGGGGGTAGGTTGGAATAAGCAGGCAGCTTGGGATGCTCCTTGGTACTGGTTCCTTGGCAACGGTTACTTAGCAACCCCCATTCACCTCTCTTGGTTGCCTTCTCCCCCAACACCCCCCCATCTCCCTCCCTTAGCTGCTGCAAGGAGCTAGAGAGCTCGGAGTGAATGACAATTTGGAGAAACAGCCGCAGCCTGAAGATCTAAGAGGCTCTAAAGAAGATGGATAAGAAAATCGATGCATAATAAAAACTGCAGGCAAAGCCACCTTGACGGAGGGCGGCTGACTCTCTCCTCCCACCCTCGTTAGTCTCTCCAGGCTCAAGGCCTCCACCTTAGCCCAGTGTCCTTTCTTTCTTTCAATTTACCTTTAGTAGGTTAGGGAGGGTTATTTGCCTTTGGGGTAGAAAAGGAAGCAAGGAACCTGGGGAGAAGAAAACACAGTATTTAATATACGCAGGATGCATGTAGGGGTGCTGGGGTAAGGGAGGGGCGTGCGATAGGTGGGGATTAAAAGAGAGATGCTTTGAATGGAAAGGGGTTCAAATTGCACCATAAAGTAAAGCCGTTACTCAAAAGGGAAAACCTCAGTAATGGAAATAGGAAGGCACCTTGTGAAATGTGTGAAGTTATTCTCTCTGTAGGATATTAAAGAAAAACGTATAAGCAATCTTTCTAGAAGGGCTCGGATGGAATGTGGCTTAGATAAAGGAGTTACTGCAGGTACATATACTGGGCACACAGTGAGGATATATTATAAGGATCACTTTTCTTTTCTTTCCTTCCTTCCTTCCCTCCTTCTTGAGACAGAGTTTTATTATGTCACCCTTGGTAGAGTGCTGTGCCATCACAGCTCACAGCAACCTCAAACTCTTGGGCTTAAGTGATTCTCTTGCCTTAGCCTCCCAAGTAGCTAAGACTACAGGGGCCCAGCACAACGTCCAGCTATTTTTTAGAGACAGGTCTTGCTCTGGCTCAGGCTGGTCTTTTTTTTTTTTTTTTTTGAGACAGAGTCCTCAGTAGAGTGCTGTCAAGTCATAACTCACAGCAACTTCTCAAACTCTTGGGCTTAAGTGATTCTCTTGCTTCAGCCTCCCTAGTAGCTGGGACTACAGGTGCCTGCCACAACATGCAGCTGTTTTTTTTGTTGTTGTTGTTGCCATTGTCATTGTTGTTCAGCTGGCCTGGGCTGGGCTTGAACCCACCAGACATGGTGTATGTGACTGGCGCTGTAACCACCATGCTATGGGCACCAAGCCCTCTGGGCTAGTCTTGAATGAGTGAGCTCAGGCAATCCACCCACCTCAGCCTCCCAGAGTGCTGGGGTTACAGATGTGAGTCACTATGCCTGAACTTCTTTGTTTTGTTTTGTTTCGTTTTTTGAGACAGAGCCTCACTCTGTTGCCCTGGCAAGAGTGTTGTGTCAGCCTAGCTTATAGCAACCTCAAACTCCTGGGCTCAAGTGATTCTCCTGTCTCAGCCTCCTGAGGACTTGGGACTACAGGTGTCAACTACAATGCCTGAACAATTTTTCTAACTTTTGTAGATATGGAGGTCATGCCTTGTTCAGGTTGGGCTTGAACCCCTGACCTCAAGCAATCATCAGCCTCCAGAAGTGCTAGGATTACAGGCATGAGCCACTGCACCTACCCTCAGGGATGTCTTTTTAGGGAAAAAAGCAAGAGGAAGGAGTAGTTTTCTGGACGATTGTGCAATACCTAAGGGGTTATTTAAATCATTTCCATAAGATAGAATGAAAGGTTCGTTTTTATCTCTAATCAGCAGGTATGATTTTGTGAAGATCAGGTGAATTATAGATAAAGAAATTGAATATCCCTATAATTTGAATTATAGTGAGAGTTTCAACTGGGCCCCCTTAAATTATCTTCTAAATTGCTAGGCAAGTCATTTGAACTCTGAAATGACAGGTTAAAGTAGAGAGATCTCCAAATGAAAATGTACGCTTTTTTTTCTTTTTTGATATGAGGTCTGGTCTTGAACTCTGGTGCTCAAGTGATCCTCCTGCTTCAGCCTCCTGAGTAGCTAAAAATCTGCATTTTCAACATGGAAAAAATTGATGAGATTATGGGTAAATTATCTTTTCATCTGTTTTTCCCCAAAAATCATGTGGTATGTTGCCCCACCACCAAATATAAACTTATCATTATAAATCCCTTTACTAAAAGCATTTGTTCTATAAAATTCAGATTCAGTCAAAAGACCACACTCAAGGGTATATAAGGCCACATGTGGCCCCCAAGCCACAGGTTCCCCATCCTGTGGAGACACACAAAATCTGAAAAGGTATAAGGTTTCCTGCCTTCTTGGCAATCCCTATGCAAGTTCAGGGAAAATCTACCTATCCATGGTGTCTCATTAATACCCACAGGAAAAACAAGACCCTGCTAGCTGAGGAGAGGGGTCGATGAAGGAGGGAAGAGTGATTCATTAATCACTATTAATAATGATGATTGATTAATTTATCAATCATTAATATAACTAAATGATCAAGTGGCACAGTGGTTCAAGCTTGTAATCTTAGCGCTTGGGAGACCAAGGCAGGAGGATCTCTTGAGCTCAGGAGTTTGGGACCCCATCTATACTAAAGATAGAAAAAGTAGGCAGGCATTGTGGCAGGTGCCTGTAGTCCCAGCTACTCAAGAGGCTGAGGAAGAGGATCTCTTGAACCCAAGAGTCTGAGATTGCTGGGAAATATTGACACCACAGCACTCTACTTAAAAGAAGCAGGAGGTTTTTGTTTTTTTTTTTTTGAGACAGAGTCTCACTGTGTTACCCTTGGTAGAGTGCCATGGTGTCACAGCTCACAGCAACCTCCAACTCTTGGGCTTAAGTGACTCTTACCTCAGCCTTCCAAGTAGCCGGGACTACAGGCGCCAGGCTCTTATAGTTGTTTAGCTGGCCTGGGCTAGGTTTGAACCCACCACCTTTGGTGTATGTGGCTGGCTCCATAACCACTGTGCTATGGGCGCTGAGCCAACCTCCTGCTTCTTAATACTGGACTCCGTCTCCATCAGTGTTTATGTGGAAGCTTTCCTCTCGCAGTGCTTTTCCCCTTTGCTCAGCACCAAGACTCTCCCCAGCAGCAGCACCTGGACCTGAGGACAAACAGCCCAAGGAAGTTTCCCTTTGGCTTTGAAATATGCTGGAGTGCTTCTGGGAAGGGAAGAGTATGTGATCAGTGGCATTGCATTTCTGCATAAGTACAGATCAAGGATAGAAAAGGGACTGTCTTTTCTCAATCTTCTAATTCTTAGAAATCGTAAGTACTTCCTCAAAGAAGTTTTTAAAAATTGTTTGGTGTAGGCTTGGCAACAACCTGTAGCTCACCAGCTAGGGTGCCAGCCACATACGTGGGAGCTGACAGGTTCGAATCCAGCCCAGGCCTGCCAAACAATGATAACTACAACAAAAATAGCCAGGCATTGTGGTGGGTTACTTGGAGGTTGAGGCAAGAGAATCGCTTAAACCCAAGAGTTGGAGGTTGCTGTGAGTTGTGACGCCATAGCACTCTACCAAGGGTGACAAAGTGAGACTCTGTCTCCAAAAAAATAATTGTTTGGTCTTTTAAGCAAATTATTGCTATGTGTAAAAACATGGATGAATCTTAAAATATTTTGTAGAGCAAAAGAAGCCAGTAAAAAAAAGAAAGAAAGAAAAGAGTACCAATTGGCCTGACACAGCTGGGATTTAAACCCAAGTCTGGTGACTTTAAAGCCTGTATTCTTTCAACCACCCTTGACCTCGGCTCTGAGTCTGCTGTTAGGGGAGGTTCTAGGACAAGTCCCTTACCATGGCTGAAAAATGAGAGGCTTGGATTGGATTGCTTCCAAGATTCCTTAGAGTTCTAACATCCTGTGACTCTACATGTCTATTTCTTTCAAATATTTTACTTGTTTTTGAATAGTTAATAGTCACATAATATAAAGTTCAAAAGGATGTATGTGTCACAGACCACTGAGGACTAAAGAAGTGTGGGGACCAAATGTAATGTGATTTCTTAGATTGGATTCTGGAACAGAAAAAGGATATTCCCAGAAAAACTAGTGAAAGTCAATAATAATAAACGAATGTCAGTTTCTTCGTTTTGAAAAATATTTCATGGTTGTATATGTTTCAAGCATGAAGAGATACATGGGAATTCTTATCTTTTCAACTTTACAGAAAATCTAAAATTACCCTGAAGTCAAAAGACTTTTTTTTTTTTAAATAGAGTGTCAAGCTGTCACCCTAGGTAGAGAGCTGTGGTGCCATAGTTCACAACAACCTCAAACTTGGGCTCAAGCGATCCTCTTGCCTCAGTTTTTCTATTTTTAGTAGAGACGGGGTGGAGGGGTCTCACTTTTGCTTAGGCTCGTCTCAAACTCTTGAACTCAAGCAATCTACCCGCTTTGGCCTCCCAAAGTGCTAGGATTACAGGTGTGAGCCACTGTGCCGGCCTAAAGTCAAAAGGCTTTTTATCTTGCTTGTTTGGTTTTTAAAGGGTATAAAGTGAAATGTTTTCCTTTCAGTTTGGCCCTTGGATCACCCATCTCCCCATCTAGGCAACCAAGTTACCTATTTCTTTTAGAATCTTTCAGAGATAATATTCAATTACTACTTAATATGGCCTATATCCTGTAAATATCATTTCTCAAAATATGAAGTGAGATAAATTCCTAAATATATATCCCAAAATATAAAATATATGGAGTTTGGGTTTGATAGTTATAGCCACGTCGCCTCCCATGGAAGATAACAAATTGTACCAATTTATCTTCCTACCAATGTGGGTGAGGACCAATCATTTCAAGAACTCAGACTGTTGCCTGCAAGTGAATTGGCACTCATGTAGTTTAACACATTAACTGCCAGGTGAGTTGTATTAAACTTATGCTAGTTTTGATTCCAGGGCCTTGTGAAGCATATATAACTCATATGTCTCTTGACCTGTCTTGACCTAATAAAATACTGCGGCCCCAGCTCGGCGCATATAGCTCAAGTGGCTAAGGCGCCAGCCTCACACGCCAAGGCTGGCGAGTTCAAATCCAGCCCGGGGCCTGCCAAACAACAATGACAAATACAACCAAAAAATGGCTGGGCGTTGTGGCGGGTGCCTGTAGTCCCAGCTACTTAGGAGGCTGAGGCAAGAGAATCACTTAGGCCCAGAGTTGGAGGTTGCTGTGAGCTGTGATCCCACAGCACTCTACTCAGGGCAACAGCTTGAGGCTCTGTCTCAAAAAAAAAAATAAGAAAAAAAAATACTGTGGCCCCAAGGAAAAAAAAATTTTTTTTCTAGTGTGGTGATCAATGTATTAAGTTAGACTGTCAACTCTCAAAATGTTTCCCAGCGAAATCTCTCTAGAATATTGTCCTGAAATGGAGGGTTTATTTTCAAGGAGGCTCAGAGGCAAGTGGGCAGCTGCTGCAGTGGCAAAGAGCACCCAGGGCCTAGAGAAGAAGCTCCACAGGAATGATTAACATTCCTGACATCAATTACTACTGTCCTCAAGACCTTCACAGAAGGCTATTGTCTCTGCTCCACAGCACACAAAAGGTCAAGCCTCACAAATTTGCTCCTAGTCGGGGAGAAAACCCTCACAGGTCAAAGTGTTCAGATTACAGATCCAGGAAAATCCCTTTGCAGAAAAAAGACAGCAAATCCCCGGTGGAGTTGAAAAGATGAAACTTTCTTCACCTTAGAGACACTCCAATGAATAAACCGGTTAAACATGGTTTGGACTTAGTGAACATGAAAACAACTGGATTAAAGTATAATCTAGCTAGAAAGGAGAGGAAATGCACCGAGAGAGCTGGGTAATGACAAAGCGACAGTGTTTACATCTGCCAAGCAGGGATGGCCACGGCAGGTTTATAACCAAATTCTCTTAAATGTTCAGTTTTTCTTTAGCTCAGGGCAATAAGTTGGCCTCTTTGATAACACTGGCGCCAAGGCAACTATGCAAGCACTGGGGGCATTGATGTCCAGGAGTCTGCAAGCACCAGCTGTCAGGGCAAGTGTCCTGCCTGCACCGGGCCAGGCTGTGCAGATGGTGCGAGTCGTCGTATGGGTGGCAGCATCCCTCATGCAGGTGCAGGTACTAGAGAGTTGCACTTTTTACTGGCTATGGGACCTTGGACAAATTAAACTGTCCCATTTCTTCTTTTGGTAAAATGAAGATAATACTCATCCAATAGGGTTGGTTTGAGAATTAAATGAGGTAACACATGTAAAGGACTGAAAAGTTAAGTACTCGTTGTTTCTACTCTCTGTCCCTCTCCCACTTCCTTTGCCATGCAAACCTCTCCACGTTGTGCAGACTCAGGGCTCACCCAAATCTCTCTCTGGGACAGAAGGGTCAAGTTTTACATATGGGGGCTTACCCCTTTATCTGCCAAAGATCCCTGCTCAAATAATGTTTATAAAAGCAAAAAATAAAATATGTAGTATTACTGAAGAAACCAATTATTGAAATTTTTATTATTTTTTAAAACTAGTGATAAAATATGTACTTCTCTGTGACATGTTAAACAAGATCTTGGGGTGACTCTGTTAACAACAATAATTTTCAAGTAGTGATCAGTGAATTTCAAATCTACAACGTGATATAAATTAATATATTTGTGTTGATTGGTGACAACCACAAGTTCTGCTTATAGTACCACTCTGGGCTTTTTTTTTTTTTAATCATCGTTTTGTTATTGAGATAGGGTCTTGCTCTGTTGCCAGGACTAGAATGCAGTGGTATCATCTTATTTCACTGCACCCTCAAATTCCTGGGCTCAAGTGGTCCTCTTGCCTCAGCCTCCCAAGTAGCTGGGACTACAGGCACCTGCCACCATGCCTAGCTAACTTTTCTTCAGTTTTTTTTAGAGATGGAGTTTTGCTCTTTTTTATTTTTATTTTTTTGAGACAGAGCCTCAAGCTATCCCCCTGGGTAGAGTACTGTGGCATCACAGCTCACAGCAACCTCCAACTCCCGGGCCCAAGTGAGTCTCCTGCCTCAGCCTCCCAAGTAGCTGGGACCACAGGTGCCCGCCACAATGCCCAGCTATCCTTTGGTTGCAGCCATCATTGTTGTTTTGGGCAGGCCCGGGCTGGATTCAAACTCGCCACCTTAGGTATATGTGGCTGGCACCCTAGCCACTTGAGCCACAGGCGCTAAGCCTGGGGTTTTGCTCTTGCTCAGGCTTGTATCACCACTCTGGTTTGCTCCTACATTCACAAACGGAAGAAATGCCACATTCCACTTAGAGAATTTTTTTTTTTTTTTTTGAGACAGAGCCTCAAGCTTTCCCCCTGGGTAGAGTGCCATGGCATCACAGCTCATAGCAACCTCCAACTCCTGGGCTCAAGCGAGTCTCCTGCCTCAGCCTCCCAAGCAGCTGGGACCACAGGCGCCCGCCACAACGCCCGGCCATTTTTTTTTTTTTTTTTTGGGTTGCAGCCATCATTGCTGTTTGGCGGGCCCAGGCTGGGGATTTGAACCCGCCACCTTGGGTGTACGTGGCTGGCGCACTAGCCGCTTGAGCCACAGACGCCGAGCCCACTTAGTGAATATTAAATGTAAATATACAATTTTTTCTTCCAAATTAGAATACAAGAACTCAGGTGTTATAAAATATTATCACCCGTGTTCTCAAGACTACTGCTAAAAGGTACTTGTGAAAGCTATTGAGCCAGCAGTCCTTTACTTTTTTTTCTCTTTCAAGATTTTTCTTTTGGTCTTTGGTTTTCTGTGTTTGAATATGACATGTGTGGGTAGTTTAAAAATTTTTTTAAATTTATTATGCTTGGTGTTCTCTCAGCTTCCTGGATCTGTGTGTGTGTGTGTGTTTTTTAACTTTATTTTTTATTTTTTTTTGAGACAGAGCCTCAAGCTGTCCCCCTGGGTAGAGTGCTGTGGCATCACAGCTCACAGCAACCTCCAACTCCTGGGCTCAAGTGAGTCTCCTGCCTCTGCCTCCCAAGTAGCTGGGACCAGAGGCACCCGCCACAACGCCTGGCTATTTTTTTTGGTTGCAGCCATCATTGTTGTTTGGTGGGCCTGGGTTGGATTCGAACCCGCCACCTTAGGTGTATGTGGCTGGAGCCTTAGCTACTTGAGCCACAGGCGCCAAGCCAGGGATCTGTGGTTTTGGTGTCATTAATTTTGGAAAGGTCTCAGCAATTATTACTTGAAACATAAATAAACACAGTTGATCTTGAGTGACACAGATTTGAACTAGGCAAGTCCACTCACATGTGGACTTTTTAAAAGAAAAGTTACACAGAGTGTGCCTGCCTTTCCTCCCACCTCCTCCATCTCTTGGGCCTCTGCCAAACCTTCCTCCTCCTCCTCCTCAGCCTACTCAATGTGAAAGCGACAACGATGAAGACCTATATGATGATCCATTTCCCCTTAACAGAAAATATATTTTCTCTTGTGTTTTTAATAACAACTGTTCTCTAGCACACATTATTATAAGAATACAATATGTAATAAATACAACACACAAAATATGGGCCAATGAACTGTTATTGGTAAGGTTTCTAGTTAACATAAGGTTATCAAGTTTTCAGGGAGTCAAAATTTATACAAGGATTTTTTTTTTTTTTTTGAGACAGTCTCCTAGGTCACCCTCAGTAGAGTGCCATGATGTCACAGCTCACAGCAACCTCTCTCTTGGGCTTAAGCGATTCTCTTGCCTCAGCCTCCCAAGTAGCTGGGACTACAGGAGTCCGCTACAACACCTGGCAATTTTTTTTGTTGCAGTTGTTTAGCTGTGCTGGGCCAGATTCAAACCTGCCACCCTCAGTGTATGTGGCTGACGCTGTAATTACGGTACTACAGGCTTCCGAGCCAATACAAGGATTTTCAACAGTTTGCACACCCAATCTCAGCATTGTTCAAGGGTAGTTTGCTCTATTTTTTATTCTTTTGTAGGCATTACCTTTTCTTTCTTTCTTTTCTTTGACACAGTCTCAGTCTGTTGCCCAGGCTTCAGTGCCATTGCTTCAGCCTAGCTCACAGCAACCACAAACCCCTGGATTCAAATGATCCTCCTGCCTCAGCCTCCTGAGTAGCTGGGACTACAAGCACCCACGACACCTGGCTTATTTTTCTATTTTTAAAAGAGATGGGGGTCTCAATCTCTACTTAATCTCAGGCTGGTCTCTCCTGAGCTCAAGTTATCCTCCTGCCTTGGCCTTCCAAAGTGCTAGGATTACAGGAGTGAGCCATCATATCCCATGCATTTTATCTAATACCTTCTGAAATAATCCCAGTTTTTGGCAGTTCTGTTTTTTTTATTCTTTCTTTTTGCATTTTGGTTTTGGGAAGTTTCTGTTGACCTATCTTCAAACTCACTGTTTCTTCCCTCAACTATGTCGTCTACTTATGAGTCCATTGAAGGCATTCTTCATTTCTATTAAAAGTGACTGATTTTTAGCATTTCCTCTTGATTCTGAGTTTTCATCTCTGTATTACCCATCTATACTTGTGGATACTTTTTCCATTAGAACCTTTAACCTATTATTCATAGTTAACCTTAATTCTGCTTAACAATTCCAACATCCGTGTTATATCTGACTCTGTTCTGATTGTTTGTCTTTAGACTGCTTTTCCTTGTTTCCAGGTACGCCTTGTAATTAGAAACCAAAGTAGATAGGCCTTGCCTATGAAATTTCATGGTAATCTGGCTAGGAAGCTGGACTGTTTAAAGTTTACTATAGCTATATAGTACCAGGGGCTTCACCATCCTCTACTGTTTTTGTTTTTGCCAGCCTCTTTATTTAGAGTTTCCCTAATTGTTCCTCCTGAGAGGACCTTTTTTTCCTTTTTGAGACCATGTCACTGTGGCACTGGGTAGAGTGCTTGGCTTCTTAGTTCACAGAAACCTCAGTTTCTAGGGTTCAAGAGATCCTCCTGCCTCAGTCTCCCAAGTAGCTGTGACTATAGGTACCCCCCCACAGTACATGGATAGTTTTTCTATTTTTAGTAGAGATGGGGTCTTGCTGTTTCTTAGGCTTGTTTAAAACTCTTGAGCTCAGGCAATCCACCCGCCTTGGCCTCCCACAGTGCTAGGATTGCAGGCGTAAACCACCAAGCCTGGCCTAGAGAGAACCTTTCATCTGTTATACACTGGAGCCCCACTGGTGTAGTGATAAAGTGCCAAGAGAGGGACATTCTATAGCAGTTTACCTTTTTTTTTTCACTCTCATGGCAGGCTTGAGCCTATAGTTAAACTTCCAGGGCAGACTTAAAAATTATGTTGATTGGGCTCGGCGCCTGTGGCTCACGTGGTTAAGGCGCCAGCCACATACACCTAAGGTGGTGGGTTCAAATCCAGCCTGGGCCTGCCAAACAATGACCGCTGCAACCAAAAAATAGCCGGGCGTTGTGGCAGGCGCCTGTGGTCCCAGCTACTGTGGAGGTGGAGGCAGGAGACTCGCTTGAGCCTAGGAGTTGGAGGTTGCTGTGAGCTGGCATGATACCCAGGGGGACAGCTTAAGGCTCTGTCTCAAAAAAAAAAAAAAATTATGTTGATCAAGAAAGAGTAAAAAAAAAAAAAAGAACATACTTACTGTGCTTTGAACTTCTTTCAAAAATCACTTAATGATCTTTAAAAATTTTCAAAGCACAATAATATCCTTTCACGGCACATCCGTGTCACACTGGTTGAAAATCACTATTCTAGAGGCTCTAGATTGAGAATTTTCATTGCCCCATGATCTTCCCAAGTGTTTCCTCAGCGGTAGAGCTTTCCCCTACTGACCTCTATTCCCTTCTCTGGCTGTGACATTTCCAATCTAGATCCTTGGAGTACTGATCCCAGTTTACTACTTTTTTTTTTTTCCTTAGGTGAGACAGGAAGGCTAGAGTAGAGTTGGAGCAGGAAGAATGCCCTTCTCCAAACTGGAATAAGGCTCTGGCAGTCTTGTACCCTGGAGAATAGGCCTTTGTAATAAAGAAGGTTCTGGGTGTTATTTCACAACTATTGACCCTCTTCCCATGCCAGAGTCACAAGGGGATCTTTCTAGATAGTCACCTGAGACACTGGTGGAGTTCTTGGGAGGTAAAAGCTGCTCCCAGAGGTTTCTCTCTCCCACTAGTCCACACTCAGCCTCTAGCGATTCATCAACATTATCACTAAGTATTCCTAACTAGCTTATGGCTCCAGCAGCTTTTGCTCCAGGGAAGCAGATTTTGGCTGTCTCTCTCTTAGAAGAGCCTTTTTCTCCAGATTTTGGGGCGGGGGGTGTGGGTGGTTTGCCCTGCAACATCAATTCTCTGATGGCTCCAAGAAAAGCCATTGATTTGTCTTTTCAGCTTTTTCTTGCTGTGAGAACAAGGGTGCCAATTATCAAGTTCTTTACATGTAGGGGCTCAAACCACGAATGGCCATTCCCTTTTCTCCATCTTAACTCCTTCTTGCCCCCACATTTGCCATGTCTACCAGTCTGGCTATACTATTAATCTTTTTATCAGTGTCCTAATATGCTGAGTTTGAATAAAAGGCTGGTGTTTGACCTCTCCTGCCTATGTCAGCACTGTGCACATAGAGTGCTTGGTGTTGCTAGTGTTACTGCATCATTTCTGTTCATAGCACTTACCCTATAGTAAAAAGCAACTTCAGTGAGGTGTTGCGCAGCGCCCCTAAACATCCATAAGTGTTTTGAATTAACTTTCCTGGCTACTAAGTCAAGATCTCATTTTCTTAGCAAGGATGGAATAAATCACACCTTACTTTCTGTAAATCAAAATTTATAAAAATAATAGCTCAAGATATATTAAGTCCTATTTCTCAATTTCCTCATTCTGTTTTGTAATGACTTATGGAGCCAGGTAAGATCAAATCTGACCAAATTCCAGAAAACCAAAGGGCCTCCTAATTAAATGCCCAAACTTGTTTCAGAATTACCTACTTAAAAAAAAAAAATCCTAGACTCAGGGAGAAATGTACAGGTATGTTTAGGAAAATAAAATACTTCTGATAAGCAAGGTCTTCATGTCCAAAAGAGGTACTGGCACCCAAACTTAATATCAAAACTAAAAAATAAAACCAAACCTTCTCTTCTGTGCTCAGACATATAATTAAAATAACCTCAGCTGGGTACTGTGGCTTGGCTCACACCTTTAATCCTAGCACACCGGGAGGCCAAAGTAGGTGGACTGCTTGAGCTTAGGAGTTTGATAGTAGCCTGAGCAAATAGAAAAACAAACAAACAAACAAAAAATCAGCTAGGCACTGTGCTAGAAGGCTGAGGCAGGAGGACTGCTTGTATCCAGGAGTTTGAGGTTGTTGGGAGCTAGGGGGATGCCATGGCATTCTAGCCTGGGTGATAAGAGTGAGACTCTGTCTTAGGGAGAAAAAAAATCTTCTAAAATAGAGGAGGCACTGTATTGACTTATCTTAAAAGGCTTTTTTTAAAAGGATGACTTGAGATTATAAAGTATTTTTCAAATATGCAAAGTTCTTCATAACGATTCAATGAAGCTTAATGATTTTTTTAAAAGTATGTAATTTTTTTTTGTCATTTAAAAAGAAAAATATAGGTTTGGGTGTGGTAGCTTATGCCTGTAAAACTAGCGATCTGGGAAGCCAAAGCAGGTGGATTGCTCACGAGTTTGAGAACAGCCTGAACAAAAGTGAACCTGTCTCTAAAAGTAGCCAGGTGTTGTAGTGGGTGCCTATAGTCCCAGCTACTCCAGAGACTGAGGCAGGAGAATCACTTGAGCCCAAGAGTTGGAGGTTGCTGTGAGTTATGGCACCATGGAACCTACCCAGTGAGACTGTCTCCAAAAATAAATAAATAAGTAAAAGGAAAAAGATATCCCATTCAAAGGCTTGAAGCGTATTTGATATGACCACCGTTTAGAGAGCACTGGAGTTATAGGAATGAGAAGTATATATTAGTAAATAACCCCTCTCAAGAAGTTGTCAAACTATAGGGAGAAAAGAAAAGCCATAGGCAATATAATCAATGCATGTCAGAAATGCATTTTAATTTTTATTTGAAAAGAACTTCAATTTTTGGACAAATGATTTTAGTATATAAATTTGCTTTTGTTTTTATATACAATATAAAGATCTCTCTCTTTAATCTTCCATGGGAAGGGTATGACAAGCCTGAAAGAAGATACCTTCTGTACCCAAGTGTGTTTATCGTATGTGTGCAGTATTGGAAACCAGTGGTGTAGTGCTCCTACACATAAATTAGGTCAAGTGACA